>JAXLNS010000009.1:15891173-15948673 GCA_037215915.1 Pantherophis vulpinus | reverse complement strand
GCATGGCTAGTCTAGTGAAGAGAAGAGAAGGACCAGGGGAGACAGGAGAGCATCTTCCAACATTTGAGGGGCTGCCACAGAGAGGAGGAAGGGGATCAAGCTATTCTCCAAAGCACCCGAAGGCCAGACAAGGAAGAATGGATGGAAACTGACCAAGGAGAGATTCAACCTGGAAATAAGGAGGAATTTTCTAACAGTGAGAACAATCAACCCGTGGAACAAAAGTTGCCTTCGGAAGTTGTGGGAACTTCATCCCTGGAAGCTTTCCAGAAGAGACTGGACAGTCATTTATCTGAAATGGTGTCGGGTCTCTTGCTTCGGTGGGGGGTTGGACTAGATGACCTACAAGGTCCCTTCCAACTCTGTTAATCTGTAAATGCAGGACCTTACTTTTCTCACCCCTGAAATGCATTTTTGTTGGATAGGGCCTATGTTGGTAGCTTCTATGGAGTTTCTCAGTCATCCAGGTCCTGGTTATCCCAAAGGTACTTTTTCAAACGGCAATTGGACTTTCTTTCTTTGAAGAAGTTTTGCTTCTCAATCCAAAAAGCCTGGGATGCGGCAACCATCATAAATACATGCCAGTTGCCAGGTGACCAAATTTTGACAACATGAGATGCTGTGAACAGTCGTAAGTCTGAGAACTGGTCATAAGTCACTTTCTTCAGTGTCATTTTAATTTGGATTGTCAGTAAATAAATGCATGTAAGTCAAGGACTATCTGTAGTCTAGACTCATAGGTAGCACACTTGAAATCTGGGGCTGGAGATCACAAAGGATAAGCATACCACCCTCTTCTCAAGTTTAGAATAGAATAGAATAATATATGGAATGGAATGGAATGGAATGGAATACAATAGGATAGGATAGGATAGGATAGGATAGGATAGGATAGGATAGGATAGGATAGGATAGGATAGGAGAGAAGAGAAGAGAAGAGAAGAGAGGAAAAGAGAAGAGAAGAGAAGAGAAGAGAAGAGAAGAGAAGAGAAGAGAAGAGAAGAGAAGAGAAGAGAAGAGAAGAGAAGAGTGGAAATAGAATAGAATAGAATAAAATAGAAGAGAAGAGAATAGCAGAAGAGAAGAGAAGAGGAGAAGAGAAGAGAAGAGTGGAAATAGAATAGAATAGAATAAATATAGAAGGGAATGGAATGGAATGGAATGGAATAGGATAGGATAGGATAGGATAGGATAGGATAGGATAGGATAGGATAGGATAGGATAGGATAGAAGAATAGAATAGAATAGAAGAAGAGGAGAGGAGAGGAGGGGAGAGAAGAAAAGAAGAGAAGGGAAGGGGAGGGGAGGGGAGGGGAGGGGAGGGGATAGGATAGGATAGAATAGAATAGAATAGAATAGAATAGAATAGAATAGAATAGAATAGAATAGAATAGAATAATAGCTTATTAGCTTGCAAGGTGCATCTGATCAACCACAAGACTAGAGAGACCCATAACCTCGTCCAGTCTCCATGCATGAGTCAAATCTTCTGCTGAAACCATGACTTCCCCATGACACGTCATTTTCCCAATTTTTGACGCACGAAGCCCCAGCCAAGACATTTTTTGAATGAGAAGTGAAACATCTTTAAAGCCTTAGTAAGGCCACACCTAGAGTCCTGCATCCAGTTTTGGTCACCACACTATAAAAAAGAGGTTGGGACTCTAGAAAAAGTGCAGAGAAGAGCAACCAAGAGGATTAGGAGGCTAAAACAGATGATGAACAGTTGCAGGAACTGGGCCTGGCTAGTCTAGTGAAGAGAAGGACCAGGGGAGACAGGAGAGCATCTTCCAGTATTTTGAGGGGCTGCCCAAGAGAGGAGGAAGGGGGTCAAGCTATTCTCCAAAGCACCCGAAGGCCAGACAAGGAAGAAGGGATGGAAACTGACCAAGGAGAGATTCAACCTGGAATTAAGGAGAAATTTCCTGACAGTGAGAACCATCAACCCATGGAACAGAAGTTGCCTTCAGAAGAACTTTATCCCTGGAAGCTTTCAAAAAGAGACTGGACTGCCACATGTCAGAAATGTGGGCGTGGGGTTGGACTAGATGATCTACAAGGTCCCTTCCAACTCTGTTAATCGGTTAATCTTCTAGGAAACACAAAGAAAATCCAGCTGCCTTTTGGAAAAGCCACCTTCCAAAAAGGGCACAGTGTTTTCTTGACTTTCTTCCCCTGTACGCTCCTGAGACCTTTAAAAAAAAACCAATAAATTCTGGCATTGATTGCAAGCTCAGCTTATTCCTGATCCTTTGCCTTCCTGACCCCCATCCTTACAGCTTGGGGCTGTTTGCTGATTTCTCCGCTTCGGTTTTATACCCTTCTTTCAATCATTTAAACTTCTCCAAGTGCCCCAGCTGCATCCTTTTCTCTCTGGGATTAATTTTGTTTGGGCTTGAAACTTTTCATTTTGGGGAATTTCCTAACCTCTGAACTGGTTTTCCCTTCAAGATTTCCACCCCTGCAGTTTTTGCTATTGTTTCTCTTAGCTCGGTGATGGGGAAACTGTGACACCCATCGTCAAAGGTGACACGCTATAATATTTTGGGTGACACACCAGCAATCACGCAACACGCAATAACAACAATTCTCATAAGCACACCCCGTCCTTGTGCAATTTTTGGAGGCGCTGGAGACCACGTGACAAGGGGGCAGCCTTTAACAGATTAACAGAGTCGGAAGGGACCTTGGAGGTCATCTAGTCCAACCCCCCATCCAAGCAAGAGACCCTACACCATTTCTGACCGATGACAGCCCAGTCTCTTCTTCTTCTTCTTTTTTTTTTGTAAATATTTTTTATTTATTTTTTCCAAATTTAAACATAAAACATAAAACTTCCAAGAGCAAAAATCTCGATCCGGTCATAGATGGTTACCACGCTTACATTCCTTTCACAAGCTCAATTCACAATTTCCATTACATCTTTTATAAGTAAACAAAAAAGAAAAGAAAAGAAGATAAAAAAGAAATTCAAAACTTAAAAAAAACCAATTTTAACTCAAATTTAACATTTTCATCTATATAAATCCATTATATCTATCCAAAATTAATTTCAAATTCACTTTCACTCATTTTTACATCTTCATAACAATTCTAAACATATCTTTATTCTTCTTTACCTTATATCTTATACAAGTCATATCAAAATAATTTTTACAATATTCTAACCTCTTGTTAAGTGTTTACCTTACAATTTTATCACCATTTATTCTTAATTTCAATTCAATACCACTCAATTTTTATTATATTTTATAAAACAACATTTTGTCTAATTTTAATCCTTTGACCCTTATCCTCAAATCAGTTTACCTTAGTTTTTTTTCTTCCAATTTACATATTACACAGATTTCTCACAAAGACATATTTTAATTAATCCAATTTCTAATATATTTTCCACTATATCTCCCTCTAATATTTAACTATCTTCCAGCTTATTCTATTTGATTAATTCTCAGCTTGATCCCCTCCAAAACACCAACTATTTAGTTAATTTCAGAATAGTTCCTCAATCTCCTCCAACTCTCCTCCTATTTGTTTGACTGTTTCCAGCATTTTATGGGCTGATTTCCAGCATAGTCTCTTCCTTAACTCCCTCCATTGTTTGGCTGATTTCCAGCATAGTCTCCTCCAACTCTCCTCCTATTTGTTTGGCTGTTTCCAGCATTTTATGGGCTGATTTCAAGCATAATCTCCTCCTTATCCCAGTCTCTTCTTGAAAGCCTCCAGTGATGAAGCTCCCACAACTTCCGAAGGCAACTTCTGTTCCATGGGTGGATTGTTCTCCCTGTCAAGAAATTTCTCCTTATTCCCTGCTCTTGTTCAGCTTCCGGACTGTCCAACAATGAATTTGTTTTACTCATATTTCATATTTCTAATTATTTGATGTTTCTTTATATAATACACAGCACCACACATGACTGGACTGGACTTTATTAAAAAATAGAGGAATATGTAAAAAATTGGTTCGCTTTTATCCAAGAGATCTCTGTATATTAACAGATTAACAGAGTTGGAAGGGACCTTGTAGGTCATCTAGTCCAACCCCCTGCCCAGGCTGGAGAGACCCTACACCATTTCTGATAGATGGGCAGTCCAGTCCCTTCTTGAAAGCCTCCAGTGATGAAGCTGCCACAACTTCTGAAGGCAACTTCTGTTCCATGGGTTGATTGCTCTCTCTGTCAGAAAATTTCTCCTTATTTCCAGGTTGAATCTCTCCTTGGTCAGTTTCCATCCATTCTTCATTGTCTGACCTTCAGGTGCTTTGGAGAATAGCTGGACCCCTTTCCTCCTCTCTATGGCAGCCCCTCAAATATCAGAAGATGCTATCCTGTCTCCCCTGGTCCTGCTCTTCACTAGACTAGCCATTATGTGTGTGATGTTCGTTTCTATATTTGTGTCAGAAGCATCACAGTTAAAATAAGCCATGTTAAACAACATACAATTTAAAAACTAAGCTACAAAATTAAAACTTGTACAAGTTAAAGAAATCTGGCTCAGAAGTTGTGAGGTACTTAACTGTACATCGATCAGGATGCAAAGGGGACCTCTGTGTGATAATTTCGGCATTTTCCACATTTTTTGACACACCCGGCCCAAAACGTTCAGCCGTCACTCTCTGAGCTGATTGGGCTAATCTCTCTTGAAATTTACCACGCTAATCGCATTGCTTTCAATTTTCCTTGTCTAAAGCGTGGAGAATTCTCACATCACTCCCTCCCACGTCCTACTACAACATCCGTTTCCTCCGCCATTCCTTGTAGCATCACTGCTCCCTTAAATTCCTCCTCTGCCTTTTACACAATGAAAATCTCTGCAAAGCAGAACACAGAATGCCAGAGTTGGAAGGGTCCTTGGAGGTCTTGTAGTCCAACTTCTGGTTGGCTTACAACAATATATGAGCCGGGTAATGCGGTGGTTAGAGTGCAGTATGGTAGGCTACTTCTGCTGACTGCCTGCAATTTGGCAGTTCGAATCTCACCGGCTCAAGGTTGACTCAGCCTTCCATCCTTCCGAAGTGGGTAAAATGAGGACCCAGTTTGTTGGGGGAGTAATATGCTGACTCTATAAACTGCTTAGAGAGGGCTGTAAAACACTGTGAAGCGGGATATAAGTCTAAGTGCTATTGTCTTTCTTTCCTTCCTTCCTTCCTTCCTTCCTTCCTTCCTTCCTTCCTTCCTTCCTTCCTTCCTTCCTTCCTTCCTTCCTTCCTTCCTTCCTGTCAGAATGCAATATTGCAAACTAACTCTGCCCATTGCCAGAGAATAGAACTGGGAGGCACCCTGGAAGTCTTCTAGACCAACCCCCTGCCTACCCAGGAAACCCTACACCACTTCAGACAAGTGGTTATCCAACCTCTTCTTAAAAACTTCCAGTGTTGGAGCATTCACAATTTCTGGAGGCAAGTTGTTCCACTGATTAATTGTTCTAACTGTCAGGAAATTTCTCCTTAGTTCTAAGTTGCTTCTCTCCTTGGTTAGTTTCCACCCATTGCTTCTTGTCCTGCCCTCAGGTGCTTTGGAGAATAGCTTGACTCCCTCTTCTTTGGGGCAGCCCCTGAGATATTGGAAGACTGCATATCATATCTCCCCTAGTCCTTCTTTTCTCTTCACTAGACCAGCCATGCCCAGTTCCTGCAACCGTCCATCGTATGTTTGAGCCTCCAGTCCCCTCATCATCCTGGTTGCTCTTCTCTGCTCTCTTTCTAGAGTCTCAACCTCTTTTTTGCAGATGTTTTGTACACATGCAGAAGTTGTTGTATCTGTTTTCTGCCACAGAGTCAGATTCCCAGTTGAGGTAGTTCAAATCCTCCATTTATCACAGTGGGGTGTTTCCTGCACATTTCCGCCATCTTGATTATGCTTTCATGTATGCAGATAACGTACAACCATTCATTAAGCCACCATTCGAAGTTACAACGCCCCTGAAAAAAGCAACTTATGACCAATCCTCACACTTATGGCCGTCGCATCATCCTCAGGGTCATGTAGTCAAAATCGGGGAGCTTGGCAACCGGGCATTTATTTAACAATTGTGGACATATCCCAAGATTATGTGATTGCCCATTTCTGACCTTCCCGGCTGGCTTCCAGTAAATGAATTGATGAAGAAAGCTGGATTCATTTAACGACCATGTGAATTGCTTAACAACGGCAGTGATTTACTTAACAACCGTGGCAAAAAAAGGCGGTAAATTTGGTCGCAACTCATTTAAACAAGTGCCTTGCTTAGTGATGGAAATTCCGGTCCCTTCTGGTTGTGAGTTGAGGACTGTTTGTATTTTCTGATGGATGCAATGGGCTGCTGTTCACACTTACAACAGTGCCGATTGTTGTTTCCCCCTCCCCCCTTGTTTTCCACCCAGACAGGGCAGGGCTGGGATTTCACTCCTGATGTCATAAATTTCCATACAGGAGTCCTCCTTTATGTGCAATGCAACCCTCACACTTTTGCTGAGTCTGCTCCTTTTGCGCGGACTACCGACCAGGTTGCACAATAGCCAGCACACCACAGCTGCCGCTCCATATTAGGGCTTCGAGTTCTCACTCTGTGCTCTGAGTAAGAAGCCTGAGTTGTGAATCAAAGCGCTGTCGCAAAAGGTATGAACTGAGGGTGTGTGTGTGTGTGTGTGTGTGTCACCCGGATTTCAAGAAAAATGGAAAACTGGACGATCTCAAGATTGAAAAGTGTTCGGAGACTATAGTTGGTCCAGAACGCAGCCGCGCGAGCTGTCGTGGGTGCACCTAGGTACACCCACATTACACCAATTCTCCACGAGCTGCACTGGCTCCCTATTGGTCTCCGGTCACAATTCAAGGTGTTGGTTACTACCTTTAAAGCCCTACATGGCTCAGGGCCAGGGTATCTTCGAGACCGCATAGCTCCCAGCGACCGGTAAGATCCCACATAGTTGGTCTCCTCCGGGTCCCGTCAGCTAAACAATGCCGGCTGGGGGGGCCGTGGGGGAGGGCCTTCTCTGTGGCTGCCCAAGCTCTCTAGAACCACTTACCTCCGGAGGTCTGGACCATCCCCACCCTATTGGCCTTCCGAAAAGTGGTGAAGACCTGGCTTTTCCAGCAGGCCTGGGGCTGTTGATCTCGCTCTTGTGATCTGGCAAGATCCGGCCATGAATGGTGTGAATGGGTTTTAATGTTTTTAATGTTTTTAAAGTGTTTTTATAGTGATTTTTTGAGTGTATTGTGAGCCGCCCTCAGTCTTCGGAGAGGGGCGGCATATAAATTGAATAAATAAATAAATAAAAGACTGGGCATCCGTTTCTCCAGGATGCTATAAGGCAGTGATGGCTAACCTTTTTGCCATCGCATGCCAAAAGTGGGGGGAGCGCAGGGGGGGTTGGGCGTGCACATGCCCACACCCATAATTCAATGCCCCCTTGCGCCCCGCCCCCCGCGCATGTGTGCACGACCCCCCCCTCCGCACTCCCACTTTTGGCACGCAATGGCAAAAAGGTTACCGGTGGGCCTGGTAGGCCTGTTTTTCACCCTCCCCAGGCGCCAGATGCTTTCCTGGAGCCTGGGGAGGGTGAAAATGGCCTTCCCCAAATCCCCCCCACCATAGGCCCTCCAGAGGCCAGAAATGACCTGTTTCCTGACTTCTGGTGGGCCCGGAAGACTCGTTTTTGCACCAGCCCCCCAGCTCAAGAGGCTTTCTTGGAGCCTGGGGAGGGCGAAAACAGCTTCCCCCACCCCCCGGAGGCTGGAAACAGCCCATTTCCTGACTTCCGGTGGGCCCGTAAGGCCTGAAAATCAGCTTGCCGGTGCGTACATGCACACTGGAGCTGAGCTAGGGCAACACTCAAGTGCCCACAGATATGACACGCATGTCATAGGTTCACCATCATGGCTATAAGGATTCTTGACTTGGGCTTAGTAGGCCTCCCTGCACTTATCTGGGAGCCAGCCAGCAATTTAACAACTGGTTCACCTGAATTGGACCGAACCGGTTGAATCCCACCACTGATTCTATGCTTTTTGCATTGCTTATGAAAGTAGGAATCCATATGTTAGTAGGAGGGGTGTGGCAAACCTGGAGGCATAGAGGAATGGAGACCTAATTACAGATTAACAGAGTTGGAAGGGACCTTGTAGGTCATCTAGTCCAACCCCCCCCCCCCCACCGAAGCAGGAGACCCTACACCATTTCTGACAAATGCCAGTCCAGTCTCTTCTTGAAAGCCTCCAGTAAGATAGAAAAAATGTGGTTTATACATTATCACACCCAGATGGATCCGTAACTGGCTGACGTACCACACTCAACATAGGACTAGATGACCTCCACGGTGGAGGGACAGCTACATGGAGGGGTTACCTCAAGGTTCTGTTTTAAGCCCCTTACTCTTCAACATCAGTGATTTAGATGAAGGAATACAAGAGGAACATCAAATTGGCAGATGATACTAAGCTGGCATGAATAGCCAACACTCCATAAGATCCAGGTGGATCTTGACAGACTTGGAACATTGGGCGCTATTTAACAAAATGAAATTCAAGGGTGAAAAAAGCAAGGTTCTACATTTAGGCAAGAAAAACAAAATGCACAGGTACAATATAGGTGGTCCCTCACTCAATAGTAGTAACTGTGAGGGGGATCTTGGGAGTCCTAGTGGACAACCATTTAAATAGGAACCAGCCGTGTGCAGCAGCTGCCAAAAAAGCCAACACAGTTCTGGGCTGCATAAACAGAGGGATAGAATCAAGATCATGTGAAGATTTAATACTACTTTATAAAGCCTTAGTAAGGCCACACCTAGAGTCCTGCACCCAGTTTTGGTCGCCACACTATAAAAAAAGATGTGGAGACTCTAGAAAAAGTGCAGAGAAGAGCAACCAGGATGATGAGGGGACTGGAGGCTAAAACATACAAAGAACGGTTGCAGGAACTGAGTTATGTCTAGTCTAGTGAAGAGAAGGACCAGGGGAGACAGGAGAGCATCTTCCAGTATTTGAGGGGCTGCCCCAGAGAGGAGGAAGGGGGTCAAGCTATTCTCCAAAGCACTGGAAGGCCAGACAGGGAAGAATGGATGGAAACTGACCAAGGAGAGATTCAACCTGGAAATAAGGAGGAATTTTCTGACAATGAGAACAATCAACCAATGGAACAGAAGCTGCCTTCAGAAGTTCTGGGAGCTTCATCACTGGAAGCTTTCAAGAAGAGACTGGACTGCCATCTGTCAGAAATGATGTAGGGTCTCCTGCCTGAGTAGAAGATCTATAAGATCCCATTCAACTATGTTATTCTGAATGAGAGATGAACTGGGGGTGAGATTGTACACTGTCACGAGCTGGGTGACCTTGGACCAGTCACTTTCCCTCAGCCGAATCCCCCCCCCTCACAGGGTTGTTATTATGGGGAAAATAGAAGAAGGAAGGTGTGCTGGATACGTTTGCCACCTTCAGTTATTTGTAAAAATAAGAAAAGAAAGAAAGAAAGAAAGAGAAAGGAAGGAAGGAAGGAAGGAAGGAAGGAAGGAAGGAAGGAAGGAAGAAAAAGAAAAGGAAGGAAAGAAGGAAGGAAGGAAGGAAAAAGAGAGAAGGAAGGAAGGAAAAGAAAGAAGGAAGGAAAGAAGGAAGGAGAAAGAGAGAAGAAAGGAAGGGAAAGAAAAGAAAAGAACCCCTGTCATTACTCTGAGAACCAGGCTGAGTCCCTGGCAGTGCCACAGCACAGTTGTGTAGCCACTTTGGCCCAGGGGGGACACCTTCCAAGTTTGCATTGCGCCCAAAGAAATGACGCTTTGCTTTGTTCCCCTCTTGGCTGCGAGTGCGAATCTCTTCCTCCTCCTTCTTTCTGTATCCCAGCGGGGACCCTTCTGAGCCAGCAGCCGAGATCTCTGCCCTCTTGCACCCCACTGCCAGGGCCATGGGTGATGATGCCTTACGGGGCAGAGGAGGTGGCAGGACGGGGCCAGGACGAGACAGGCTGGTGAGTTCATCCCCTGAGCCAATCCAGCCAGCCACCCACTGCGCCAAACTTTGCTCCGATGAGTCACTGGCAACGGATTGAGCTGCCTTAAGCCTCCTAATTCATGTAAACTCTGCCTCAAACGCTTGGCAGCTCCCCCTGGCTCCCCCCTCCCCACCATTTTATCTTCCCTCTATTGTTCTCCAGGTCTTCCCAGAAAGCCTTGCTCTGTCTCTATTCCCCCCCCTTTTTTTCCTATGGGGCAGGGTTCTTATTGTCAAACTAAACCGATAAGAGATATACCTCCAAAATTGCAGCCCTTGGATACATCAGGAGACGGTTAACATGAAAATCACGGGAAGTGCTAGGAACTCCCTGGTCACGCCACATTTGGAATAAAAATCCAGTCCTGGTCACCATTATGCCAAAAAAAAAAAAAAAAAAAAAGATATTAATAACAAAAAAGATTTTTTCCCCCCAAGTTTTTTTTTAACAAACATATCAATGCGTATGGCACCTGAATGTCATACATTTTGATACGAATAAATAATATTTATTTATTTATTTATTTATTTATTTATTTATTTATTTATTTATTTATTTATTTATTTATTTATTTATTTATTTATTTATATGCCGCCTTTCTCCGGAGACTCAGGGCGGCTTACAATGCGTTAAGCAATAGCCTTCATACTTTTGTATATACTTGCTTAGTAGGGCTTTCGGCCCTCCCTAAGCGGTGTTCTTTTTTTTTTTTTAATACAAAGTCAGTTTATTGCCCCCACAATCCGGGTCATCATTTTACCTACCTCGGAAGGATGGAAGGCTGAGTCAACCTTGAGCCTGGTGAGATTCGAACTCGCAGTAATTGCAGGCAGCTGGTGCTATTTAAAAGCACTTAGTCAGCTGCGCCACCAAAAATTAATCATATTTGTTTCATTTAACAAGCTTATATAATTCTATTAATAATATACATATTTTTATTAAATTATAATCTTTCTTTGTTTAGTTATTCAGTGTTTCAATGTGTCATTTTTATGCCAATCACCCTATTCTAAATGGCATACCTTTTAATACACATAAAATATTATTTATTCATATTCATTACATTTAGCAAGCTTATATAATTCTAATAACAATACCAAAAAAAAAAAAAAGGATTTTGAGACTCTAGAAAGAGGCTAAAACATACAAAGAACGGTTGCAAGAACTGGAAATGGCTAGTCTCATTAAGAGAAGGACCAGGGGAGACATGGTAGCATCTTCCAATATTTGAGGGGCAGCCACAGAGTACATGGGGTCAACCTGTTCTCCAAAGCACCTGAAGGCCAGACAAGGAAGAATGGATGGAAACTGATCAAGGAGAGAAGCAACCTAGAACTAAGGACAAATTTCCTGACAGTGAAGACAATCAACCAGTGGAACTGCTTGCCACCAGAAGTTGTGGGTGCTCCATCCATTTTTAATGAGAGACTGGACACCCATTTGTCTGAAATGGTGTAGAGTTTCTTTGCTTGTTGGAAGTTACTTGCAAAGATGGGAAATGGTGATCACGAGACTCCAGGGTGCTGCAATCATAGTAAATGCATGCTATGCATGGACTTCAAATCCCAGAATTCCCCAGGAGCCAGTTGAGAAATTCTGGGTTACACAGGGAATATACCGCACTGTCTTGGGTCCGGTGTAAGATCAATGGATGGATTTATCCGCTGGAAAAACTTTGCTCCTGTGAAGCAAAGAAGAAAGGAAGCTACTGGATCTCCAAAGTTGATCCCCTTTTGGTCAACATGGGTCTGAAATAGAATGACAGATTTAACAGATTAAGAGTCGGAAGGGACCTTGTAGGTCATCTAGTCCAACCCCCCGCCCAAGCAGGAGATCCTACACCATTTCTGAGAGATGGCAGTCCAGTCTCTTCTTGGAAGCCTCCAGGGATGAAGCTACCACAACTTCCAAAGGCAACTTCTGTTCCATGGGTTGATTCTTCTCACCGTCAGGAAATTCCTCCTTATTTCCAGGTTGAATCTCTCCTTGATCCGTTTCCATCCATTCTTCCTTGTCTGGCCTTCGGGTGCTTTGGAAAATAGTTGGACCCCCTTCCTCCTCTCTATGGCAGCCTCTCAAATATTGGAAGATGCTCTCCTGTCTCCCCTGGTCCTTCTCTTCACTAGACCAGCCCAGCCATGCCCAGTTCCTGCAACCGTCCATCGTATGTTTGAGCCTCCAGTCCCCTCATCATCCTGGTTGCTCTTCTCTGCACTTTTTCTACAGTCTCCACATCTTTTTTATAGCTTGGTGACCAAAACTGGATGCAGGACTTTAGGTGTGTCTTGGGGTTGGACTAGAAGACTATCTGTAGCCAACATGTTATTAATTTCCTAGGGCAGAGATTTATTTAAAATAAAGGTCTCCCAGGGAAGAGGCCCAGTTTCCACTGGGATTTAAGGTACCATAACCCACCTACCCTGTTGGATGCTGTAACCTTTCAGGCCCCCTGCCAGCCCACCCTGCATTTTGAACC
The DNA here is from genome assembly GCA_037215915.1 of Pantherophis vulpinus. NCBI lineage: Eukaryota > Metazoa > Chordata > Lepidosauria > Squamata > Colubridae > Pantherophis > Pantherophis vulpinus. The sequence goes on along the minus strand of JAXLNS010000009.1, from coordinate 15,936,237 downwards.
CGTCGTAGCACTGATGATGTTCCCTAGCTGGGTCATGAAACGTCTGCAAGAAAACCACCAAGCTCAGAGAGCAACAAGGACCCTACAGTCATCTTCTTCCCCTCCTCCTCCTCCTCCTCCTCCTCCTCCTCCTCCTCCTCCTCCTCCTCCTCCTCCTCCTCCTCCTCCTCCTCCTCCTCCTCCTCCTCCTCCTCCTCCTCCTCCTCCTCCTCCTCCTCCTCCTCCTCCTCCTCCTCCTCCTCTTCTTCTTCTTCTTCTTCTTCTTCTTCTTCTTCTTCTTCTTCTTCTTCTTCTTCTTCTTCTTCTTCTTCTTCTTCTTCTTCTTCTTCTTCTTCTTCTTCTTCTTCTTCTTCTTCTTCTTCTTCTTCTTCCTGCTCCCCCTCCTCCTCTCTACAAGCCCCCTCCCTTGTAGCACTGATTATGTTCCCTAGTTGGGTCACGAAACGCCTGCAAGGAAACCACCAAGCTCAGAGAGCACCAAACAACCCACAGTCCAATCCTGCGCTACTAAATATTCTCCTTTATCGGTATTTGGCACCCAGCCTGCTCCAGAACCCTTTGTGGACCTACAAAGGCCCCTGCCTTCCCTCCCGGAGGCCTTTCACCCCTTTCCTGCACCCCCCACCAGCCCCCTCCCTCCCCACCAGTGGGGTGGGGGAGGCAGGATCCCCGCAGGGGTGGAAGAGAGCTGGCAAGCGGGAGAAAATTGCTCTGCGCAGCACCTGCCATTACCTGTGCAGCTCAAATCCCCGGTCTTAGCGACGGCTTCTGAATTCTGCTGGGACGAAGCCAGCGCTTTTCAGGGTTTAGCTCTTCCCAGATGGGGCTGGGGAGACCCCGCCGTGGTGAGGGGGGAGACCGGAAAACGGGGGGCTGCTGCCCTGCTATGAAGGGGGCTGGAGCGGGCCTGTTTACAGGTGGTCCTTGACTTACAACCTTTCATTTAGCAGCTGTTTGAAGTTACAAAATCAGTGAAAAAAGCAACTTACTACAGCCGGTCTTCGCATTTGCACCACTCTTATAGTCACATAATCAAAATTCAGGCGCTTGGCAACTGACATGTGTTTACCAGAGTTGGAGCATCCTGGGGTCATGTGATCGCCATTGTGACCTTCCCAGCCAGCTTCTATGCCCAAAGAGGGACTAGAACTCACAGTCTCCTGGTGATTGGCCCAAAGTCACCCAGTCGGTTTTCATGATTAAACGGAATAGAACTCACCGTCTCCTAGTGATTGGCCCAAAGTCACCCAGTTGGCTTCTATGCCTAAGGCAGGACTAGAACTCACTGTCTCCTGGTGATTGGCCTAAAGTCACCCAGCCGACTTTCACGCCTAAGGCAGGACTAGAACTCACCATCTCCTGGTGATTAGCCCAAAGTCATCCAGTCGGCTTTCATGCCTAAACAGAACTAGAACTCACCGTCTCCTACTGATTGGCCCAAAGTCAACCAGTCGGCTTCTATGCCTAAGGCAGAACTAGAACTCACCATCTCCTGGTGATTGGCCCAAAGTCACCCAGCCAACTTTCAAGCCTAAGGCAGGACTAGAACTCACTGTCTCCTGGTGATTGGCCCGAAGTCACCCAACCGACTTTGACACCTAAGGCAGGACTAGAACTCACCGTCTCCTCGGGATTAGCCCAAAGTCACCCAGTCAGCGTTCATGCCTAAATGGGACTAGAACTCATTGTCTCCTAGTGATTGGCCCAAAGTCACCCAGCTGTTGTAGACAAAATAACGGACTGGGCAAGCTCTTCAATGCAGGAAAGAGTTTATTTGTGCAAGGTTCAAACAGTCCAAAGACAGCTAAGGGTCTGAACGCTGATGGCTTCTTCTGGCCATGTATTTATACAGTTTAAAGGCAAAATTATTACAGAGAGTGATGCATTTCACACGTAGAAGCTACCCTTTAATCTATCTCTAGGAAAGACATAACAGCCCTGTTCCCACAGGCTCAGGTTTTCAGCTCCGGAGCTCAAGACATAACAAAAGGAGATAAGAGGCTAGAAGACGCCTCACAAGCAGTAAAGAGGACAGTAAGGGAAACAGTATTTTCTCTCTGAAATCTACATGACATTTGGGGTACAATAAACATTAAACAACAGAATGTATCTGGTTAGGGTCAGTTTGCCCTTTTACAATTCTGTACCTACGTCAAATACCGTTTGTCATCTCAGCACCTTGGCACGGGAGAGGCACTTCTGTCTTGACCAAAGATTTGGATTTCTAATATTTGAGTTTTATCCCAAATTGAATCTTAGCCTGGCTCACAGCCAACTTCTATGCCTAAGGCAGGACTAGAACTCACCATCTCTCTCTGGGCACAATGAGAATATTATCTGCTGAACAAAACTCCGCATTGGAGACAGGAAAGGCATCCCACCAGGAAACACTCAGCTCCATTCAGTTGCTCAGACTCCACCCCCCACAAGGGATTATGATGATCTCTGATCTGCCCCATTTGCTAAGGCCAGTTACACCAGGGAGCAGCTGGTAAAACCCAGCTCTTCAGAAAATCCAGCTCTCTTCACTCTCTAAGCCAGGTGTTTCTCACCCTGAGTGACTTTAGAGTAGAATAGAGCTGGAAGGGACCTCGGAGGTCTTCTAGTCAAGCGGGAGATCCTATACCATTTAAGATAAGTGGCTGTCCAGTCTCTTCTTAAAAACCTCCAGTGATGGAGCACCCACGATTTCTGGTGGCAAGCAGTTCCACTGGGAAGTTAGGAAGTTTCTCCTTAATTCCAGGTTGCTTCTCTCCTTGATTAATTTCCTGCCTTCTGGGGCTTTGGAGAATAATTGGACCCCCTCCTCTTCTTTGGGGGCAGCCCCTCAAATACTGGAAGACTGCTATCATGTCACCCCTAATTCTTCTTTTCTCTAGACTGGCCAAACCCAAATCCTGCAGCTGTTCTTCGTATGTTTTAGTCTCCAGGCCTTTTAATCGTCTTAGTTGCTCTTCTCTGCACTTTTTCCAAAGTCTCAACAACTTTAAGACGTCTGGGCTATAATTCCCAGAATTTCCCAGCCAGCATCCCCCTGATTTGGCATAAAGTAACTCTGTTATTCTATTTTCTATTCTTCTGCATTCATTTAAAATGCAGAAAACCCAGCACCTTCTAAGCCAGCGTTTCTCAATCTTGGCGACTTTAAGACGCCTGTGCTACAACTCCCAGAATCCCCCAGCCAGAATCCTCCTGATTTTCTACACAGGGATATTTTTTTTCCCCTGCACCCTTAAAAATGCAGAAAATCCGTTCATCTTCGAAGTGCTTCTCGACCTTAGTAACGTCAAGGCGCCTGGACTACAACTCCCAGAATCCCAGGAATTGTAGTCCAGGCCTCTTAATATAGCTAAAGTTAAAAAAAAAACAAAAACAATGCTCAGTTTGGCACACTTGAACCTTCCTTGCCTCTCCAAGCCTTCCTTTTAAAAAGAATGCAGATCAAAATCAGGGGCCCTGCTTGCTGCTGCCTCTTGTGGCCGTGAGTTCCACGGGCTGTTGGAACTTGGATTCCACTCCCCCAAACCTCTTTCGCTGGTCTTTGCTCTCAGGCAGCAGGGAGGTTCTCGTGAACTCCATGCTCAGAGATGCTGCAACACCTTCCCAAGCCCAGCTGGGCTGCGTGCCTGCAAACCGCCTCCACGCATTCCCGCAGCCCTCGCCCCTCGCCTGCAGGGACAACAAGCTGGTTTGGCTGGTACCCCTGAATCTTGGGCAACATGTTTTGAATCTGTCGGAAAGCTCTCAAAACTGCCGAGTGGCTGAGAATTGGGTGTGTGCGCCGGAGAGAGAGACACACACACACACAATCGGCGCATTGATGTCTCCGGGTGTGCATGAAAACACGCCCTCTGTCCAAAAAGATAGGCTGCAAAGGAAGGAAGGGTGGGGGTCTTAATTTTTTTTGGGGAGGGGGGGAACACCCCATCCGACGGTGAGAACTAGGAATGGGGAAGGAAAGGCCATGCACCCTTGGCTAAATTAGCTAATGTTGCATTTTCAGAGCCATTTTAGTTAGTTATTTACTAACAGAATAACAGAGTGGGAAGGGACCTTGGAGGTCATCTAGTCCAACCCCCCCCCCCAGCCAAGCCTGGCCTAATTATTCCCTTTTTTTCCCTTTTAAAATAGAAATTTTAAATTGGTTTTAATTTATTGGGGTGTTTTAAATCTGTCTTCAGCCAAATTATTTAATCCGGTTTTATTCTGTTTTTAAATTTTGTATTTGTGTGTTTTTATCTTGTGGCTGTTCACCGCCCTGAGTAGGGCGGTATACAAATCAAATAAAACATAAAAAAACAAACATAAAACATAAACATAAGCAGGAGACCCTACACCAGTGGTGAAATTCAAATTTTTTTACTACCGGTTCTGTGGGTGTGGCTTGGTGGGCGTGGTGGGTGTGGTGTGGCTCGGTGGGCGTGGTTCGGTGGGCGTAGCAGGGGAAGGATACTGCAAAATCCCCATTCCCTCCCCACTTTGGGGTCAGCCAGAGGTGGAATTTGCTGGTTCTCCGAACGACTCAAAATTTCCCCTACCAGTTCTCCAGAACCTGTCAGAACCTGCTGGATTTCACCCCTGCCATAGACCATTTCTGGCAGGTTAACAGAGTTGGAAGGAACCTTGGAATAGAATAGAATAGAATAGAATAGAATAGAATAGAATAGAATAGAATAGAATAGAATAGAATAGAATAGAATAGAATAGAATAGAATAGAATAACAGAGTTGGAAGGGACCTTGTAGGTCATCTAGTCCAACCCCTCACCCAAGCAGGAGACCCTACACCATTTCTGACAGAGGACAGTCCAATCTCTTCTTGAAAGCTTCCAGTGGTGAAGCTCCCACAACCTCTGAAGGCAACTTCTCTTCCATGGGTTGATTTGGGTTTAATTATTCATTTATTAGACTTGTACAGGCAGTCCTTGACTTACTAGCATTCATTTAGTGACCGAAGTTACAATGGCATTGAAAAAAGTGACTTATGACCGTTTTTCACACTTACAACCGAACTCAGGTTCATGGCAACTGACTCAGATTGATGACGTTGCAGTGTCCCGCGGTCATGTGATCCGCTTATGCGACCTTCTGGCAAACAAATTCAATGGGGAAGTCAGATTCACTTAACAACCGTGTTACTAATTTAACAACTGCAGTGAGTCACTTAACAAGTGGCTAGAAAGGTCGTAAAATGGAGCAAAACTCGGTTAACAATTGTCTCACTTTGCAACAGAAATTTTGGGCTCAATTGTGGTCAGAAGTAGAGAACTGCCTATATGGTGCCCATCCCGCTGACTCTGGGTGTCTTAGAAAGATTAAAAGCCAGTAACGTTTATAGTTGTAAAATAGTTATTGAAAGCTTTCTATTTAGATTATTATACCAGTTTAATTATTATATTCTCTCTTTTTAATGTAATATGTTCCAGACTTGGAAAATTTAAGATGTTCTCGACCTGGAAAATAAATAAATAACAATGAACTCCTGAATTCTGAATATTCTATAACCTTGAAAATAGTATCTAAAGCTTAAATCTTTGCAAAATCAAAAAGGAATTCTTCGGTAAAAAATTGCACATTTGGAGCAATTTGTCACTGGACATGTTTTAGTGTGATTGAAAAAAGTTCAGATCAACCCAACCGCTTTGGGTGAGTGAAATTGAGTCACAGAGGAAAAACAAAGCCTGACAAATTCACAGGCATTGGCAGACTTACTCACTCCTGTCCCTGCAAATGTATTGGAAATATTGAGATATTTACTGATATTTACTGATTAATGAGGAATTGCTTGCCATGGTAAATGCAGAGATGGATGGATGGATGGACGAATGAATATATTGATGAATGAATGATGAATAAATGGATGGATGAATAGTGGCTGGGTGATGGATGGATGAACGAATGAATAAATGGATGAATGGATGAATGAATGATGAATAAATGGATGGATGGATAGTGGGGGGATGGATGGATGGACGGACAAATTAATATATCGATGAATGAATGATGGATGGATAAATGGATGGATGGATGGACAGATGGATGGATGAATGAATATATCGATGAGTGAATGATGGATGGATAAATGGATGGATGAATAGTGGGTGGGTAGATGGATGGATGGATGGATGGATGGACAAATGAATACATGGATGAATGAATTATGAATAAATGGATGGATGGATAGTGGGTGGGTGGATGGACGGACAAATTAATATATCGATGAATGAATGATGGATAGATAAATGGATGGATGAATCCATTTTGGATTGGGTGGGTGGATGGATGGATGAATGAATGAATTAATGGATGAACGAATGATGAATAAATGGATGGATGGATAGTGGGGGGATGGATGGATGGACGGACAAATTAATATATTGATGAATGAATGATGGATGGATAAATGGATGGATGGATGGACAGATGGATGGACAAATTAATATATCGATGAGTGAATGATGAATGGATAAATGGATGGATGAATAGTGGGTGGGTGGATGGATGGATTGATGAATGGACAAATGAATACATGGATGGATGAATTATGAATAAATGGATGGATGGATAGTGGGTGGGTGGATGGACGGACAAATTAATATATCGATGAATGAATGATGGATGGATAAATGGATGGATGAATCCATTTTGGATTGGGTGGGTGGGTGGATGGATGGATGGACAAATGAATAAATGGATGAATGAATGAATGATGACTAAATGGATGAATGGATAGTGGGTGGATGGACAAATTAATATATCGATGAATGAATGATGGATAGATAAATGGATGGATGAATCCATTTTGGATTGGGTGGGTGGATGGATGGATGAATGAATGAATTAATGGATGAACGAATGATGAATAAATGGATGGATGGATAGTGGGGGGATGGATGGATGGACGGACAAATTAATATATTGATGAATGAATGATGGATGGATAAATGGATGGATGGATGGACAGATGGATGGACAAATTAATATATCGATGAGTGAATGATGAATGGATAAATGGATGGATGAATAGTGGGTGGGTGGATGGATGGATTGATGAATGGACAAATGAATACATGGATGGATGAATTATGAATAAATGGATGGATGGATAGTGGGTGGGTGGATGGACAGACAAATTAATATATCGATGAATGAATGATGGATAGATAAATGGATGGATGAATCCATTTTGGATTGGGTGGGTGGATGGATGGATGGATGGACAAATGAATAAATGGATGAATGAATGATGAATAAATGGATGGATGGATGGATGGACGGACGGACAGATGGATGGATGAATGAATGAATAAATGGATGAATGAATGATGGATGGATAAATGGCTGGATGGAGAAGGTGATGGTGGCTTTGGATAAGATTGTAGCTAAGTGAGCTCTCAACAATAGGTAGACTTAGCAATCATTCCTTTAGTGACTGTTTAAGTTCAACTAAACTAAGTCTGACAAATTCATAGGCATTGGCAGACTTACTCGTTTATATATTGAGATTTTTACAGTGCCATAATCTGATTACTGAGGAATTGTTTGCCATGGTAAATGCAGGGATGGCTGGCTGGCAGGATGAATGAATATATGGATGAAAGAATGATGGGTGGATAAATGGATGGATTGATAGTGGGTGGGTGGACGGACGGACAAATGAATATATGGCTGAATGAATGAATGATGGATGGATAAACAAATGGATGAAAAGTCAATGGGGGAAGCTGGACCCACTTAACAACTGCATGATTCACTTAACAACTTCAGCGATTTGCTGAACAACTGTGGCGAAAAGGTAAAATCGGGCACGACTCACTTAACAACCGACTTGCTTAGCAACAGAAATTCTGGCCCCAATTATGGTTGTAACTGAAGGACTACTTTGGAATTTGTAGCAGGTCCAGAATGTAGTGTAAGTCGCTCCTTTGCTTCATTCTCTAAATCAAGTTTAGATGTCCTCCTCCTTTAAGTGCAATCTTTAGATCCTTCTGGTTCCCTCTAGTAATTCAACCCTCAAAGTCTCATTTTACCATCTTTTTTTTATAAAACAATTCAAAACAAAAGCATTCCCCCCCCCCCCAGGAAAGATTAATTCCAACATCTTATTTCAAATCCATCTGAACCCCTTACTCTGTTTAGTTTAGAACCATCCAGATTTAAAGTCCCAATTACTCTTCTGCTCCCGATTCCAGAGGAATATTTTTAAGTTCCGAAATTTGTATTCATTTATTTATTAAACACACTGATACAGCCGCCCACTTCACAGGCACAGAGGTGACTCTGAGCAACTTAACAACACGAAAACCCACAATATAACAAATCATGCTTTCGGAATCGGAATCAGAATAGAGCCGGAAGGGACCTTGGAGGTCTTCTAGTCCAGCCCCCTGCTCAAGCAGGAGAACCTATACCATCTCAAGACAAGTGGCTGTCCAGTCTCTTCTTAAAAACCTCCAGTGATGGAGCACCCACAACTTCTGGTGGCAAGCTGTTCCATTGGCTAATTGTCCTCCCTGTTAGGAAGCTTCTCCTTAATTCCAGGTTGCTTCTCTCCTTGATTAGTTTCCATCCGTTGCTTCTTGTCCTGCCTTCTGGTGCTTCTGGAAATAAATTGCCCTCCCCCTCCTCTTTGGGGCAGCCTCTTTCTCCTCCCCATTCAGGGTGTCCAGATGGAGACCATTAAGAAAACATGCCGGCTGAAGAATTCTGGGAGTTGAAGTCAACAAGTTGTAAAGTTGCCAAGGTTGGAGATCCCTATTTTAATCGAAGCGTCTTCAGTTCTCCATTTTTTTCCCCCTCCAGAAGTCAAGTCTAAGTCGTTTAAAGTACCTGTTGATTTGCCCGTATAACACCTCTACTTCATACAACCCATAGGGCAGTGATGGCTAACCTTTTTGCCATCGCGTGCCAAAAGTGTGGGGAGCGGGGGTGTGTGTGTCAGGCGCGTGTGTGCCCACACCCATAATTTTATGCGCCCCACCCCCACGCATGTGTGTGCGACCCCCCGCCATGCTTCCCCCGCTTTTGGCATGTAATGGCACAGTGGGCCTGGTAGGCTTGTTTTTTTGCCCTCCCCAGGCTCCAGAGCCTTTCTAGGAGCCTGGGGAGGGTGAAAACTGCCTCCCCCTCCCCAGAGGCCCTCCAGAGGCCAGAAACGGCCTGTTTGCCGACTTCCAGTGGGCCCAGAAGGCCCGAAAATCAGCTGACTGGCGTGCACATGTGCACCAGAGCTGAGCTCATGTGTGCCACCTGTGGCACGCGTGCCATAAGTTTGCCATCACGGCCATAGGGCTTCCTGGTGCAATTCAAGGTTCTTGTGATGTCAGAGGCAAGAATTTCCAAGTCATGAGTTCTATCCAGCAGTGAGTTTCACATATTCTTGCCACCAGTTCGCCCCGTGTGTGCCTTCCACGCATGTGTCCAGCCTCAAAACATGGCTAAATTACATCCAGTCAGGTAGGCCCACCCGCAATCACCGCTACCGGTTCTCCTGAAACAATCCGAACCGACTGAATAGCACCTCTGGTTCTATCACTACCTTTATTGTAAGTTGAAATGCAGAAAAGTTTGCAATTCTAACCCCTCACCTCTACAGTCCAAGAAACTGAGGAGGGTGCCTCCTTAGATGTTTACCATGTCTTCATTTCTTCTGAGGGCTCAGCGGCCTCTTATCTAACTGTTGTGGAGTCTGTTTCTCATCTTCCTCCTCCTCCTCTATTTCTCAAGGATGTTCTCCAAGACCACTAGGCCTAATCATCTCTTAAATCTTTTATAGCACACAGCCTGGAATCGGGTGTCTCTCCCACTGTTTCTTCCTGTTCCCGAAAATCAGTCAGGGAGGGAAGGCTCTGTCTGGTCCATTGAAGAACATCATAGTACAGGGGTCACCAACCTGCAGCTCTGGAGCCGCATGTGGCTCTTTCACCCTTCTGCTGCGGCTCCCTGTCACTCAAAATATGCGTCACAACTGCCAATGTGTGACACCCACCGGTACACGATTTATTGAGCTTTTCAACCCCCGGTAGGCCAACCATGGATAAATCCAAGAAAAGAAAAGTTTCAGAAGAAAACAAAACGTTTAATTCAACTACCTATGCTAGTTTTGTGGCTGCTCAAGAAATAGTCAGGCACGGGAAGGTTTTTGTGGCTCCCGGTGTTTTCTTTTCTGTGGGAAACGAAGAAGGACGAAAGGAAGGGAGGGAGGGAGGGCAACGGCACTTAGACTTATATACCGCTTTACAGTGTTTTCCAGCCCTCTCTAAGCAGTTTACAGACAATCCCAACAATCTGGGTCCTCATTTTACCCACCTCGGAAGGCTGGAAGGCTGAGTCAACCTTGAGCCTGGTGAGGTTTGAACTGTTGAACTGCTGAACTGCAGCTAGCAGTCAGCTGAAATAGCCTACAGTATGCACTCTAACCACTGCACCACCTCGGCTCAGATAGATAGATAGATAGATAGATAGATAGATAGATAGATAGATAGATAGATAGATAGATGGATGGATGGATGGATGGATGGATGGATGGATGGATGGATGGATAGATAGATAGATAGATGGATAGATAATCTGTACACTTACATATCAGAGGTGGGTTTCAGCAGGTTCTGACCCCTTCTGGAGAACCGGTAGCGGAAATTTTGAGTAGTTTGAAGAACCGGTGGTAAAAATTCTGTCTGGCCCCACCTCCATCTATTCTCTGCCTCCCAAGTCCCAGCTGATCAGGAGGAAATGGGGATTTTGCACTAACCTTTCCCTGGATTGGGGAGGGAATGGAGAGTTTACAGTATCCTTCCCCTGCCACGCCCACCAAGCCACACCCACAGAACCGATAGTAAAAAAATTTGAAACCCACCACTGATACATATGCTACACACACACACACACATACACACACACACACCCATTAAACACAGACCATTTAGAATACATAGCAAAAAAAAAGAATCTTGAGAGTTCACAAGTTTGATACTATATCGTATAAAGCTATTATTAGACATTCTCGTTGTTGTGCTTCGGATAGCACGAAGCCTCCTCCCTGTAAGTAATAAAGAAAATTGGCCATGGACAGGATGTGTAGGGTTCCAGACCATACTGCAGATCCTGGTCAAGCATCACTTCTATGCCGTGTCCTGGATAGAAGGAGAACTTCCAGTCATCTTTTCTGCTGTCCTCACCACTCACTCACTCTCTGCCCAGCAGAGGTGGGATTCACTTACCCTACCAATTCACAAATATGAGCTTGCGCGCATACGATCGCTACGATCACATGCACCACCTTCCTCGCACGTGCATGGCCTCCAAAATGTGGCATTACATCCGGGCGGGTGGGCGTGGCCTAACACAATCAGCATTACCGGTTTGCCTGAACCGGACAAAACCGGCTGAATCTCACCACTGCTGCACAGCCTTCCTATCCGAAACAGTAATACTTCCAAACCACAAAGTGATACAATACGATGCAATACAATATCAAGGAGAGAAGCAAACTAGGAGAAATTTTTTGGCAGTTAGAATAAGTAATCAGTGGAAAGGCTTCCCTCCAGAAGTTGTGGGTGCTTCATCCCTGGAGATTTTTAAGAAGAGACTGGACAGCCATTTCTGCAGAATAATATAGGGCAGTGATGGTTAACCTTTTTGCCGTCGCGTGCCAAAAGTGGGGGGAGCGGGGGCGGTTGTCCACCCGCGTGCCCACACCCATAATTTAATGCCTCCCCGCCCTGCGCATGCGCCCGTGACACCTCTGCACTCCCCCCGCTTTTGGCATGCAACAACAAAAAGGTTACAAGTGGAGTCTGGGGAGGGCAAAAACAGCCTTCCCCACCCTCCTGGAGGCCCTCTGGAGGCCAGAAACAGCCCGTTTCCTGACTTCTGGTGGGCCCAGAAGGCCTGAAAATCAGCTGGCCGGCGCATTCATGCATGCTGGAGCTGAGCTAGGGCAACGCTCACATGCCCACAGATATGGCTCCATGCGCCACCTGTGGCCCGCGTGCCATAGGTTCACCCTCACGGGTATAGGGTCTCCTGCTTGAGCAGGGGGCTGGACTAGAAGTCCTCCAAGGTCCCTTCCAACTCTACTTGGTGGCGCAGCAGACTAAAGTGCTGTTAAGTAGCACCAGCTGCCTGCAATTACTGCAAGTTCAAATCTCACCAGGCTCAAGGTTGACTCAGCCTTCCATCCTTCCGAGGTAGGTAAAATGAGAACCCGGATTGTGGGGGCAATAAGCTGACTTTGTATAAAAAATTTGTATAAAAATTTGTAAAAAAATTGTATGAAGGCTATTGCTTAAAAGCATTGTAAGCCGCCCTGAGTCTCCGGAGAAGGGCGGCATATAAATTGAACTAATAAATAAATAAATAAATACTATTCTATATTCTATCATGTCCAGGGACTCTGAAGATGCCCCTTGTCTATTTAGGGTCTGTCTCCTTCTCCTTCTTCTCCTTCTTCCAGTCCGGTTGTTCTCACCATTGTGATTCTTTTTCGATTTTGATACCTTTAATCCTCCCGTAAGCTTCCCAGCGTCACGCACTGAGTGAGCAGCCTTAGAGACCAAATAATTTTTTTTTTTTAAAGTAAAACCATTTCCCATCATTTGGAAATGAACCTGCCTTGACGTACCCTAAAAAATTGTGCTTGCCAATGGACAGCTACATCACAAGGCCTTATGTTTCCTTTGCCATCCACTGCCTCGGCTGCGTTGTGCAAGCAGAAATGAAATACTGTTGAATTCACGGCACAGGATTTTCAACATTTAAGGATTCCCTTTCCTCAGCACGGATGTCTCAGTGGGAAGGTTTCTTCTAATTGGTTATTATTTATTTATTTTATTTATTGGTTCGATTTATATGCTGCCCTTCTCCGGAGACTCAGGGCGGCTTACAATGCGTTAAGCAATAGCCTTCATACTTTTGTATATGCTTGCTTAGTAGGGCTTTTGGCCCCCCCTAAGCAGTGTTCTTTTTTATACAAAGTCAACTTATTGCCCCCACAATCTGGGTCCTCATTTTACCTACCTCGGAAGGATGGAAGGCTGAGTCAACCTTGAGCCTGGTGAGATTTGAACTTGCAGTAATTGCAGGCAGCTGGTGCTACTTAACAGCACTTTAGTCTGCTGCGCCACCAAGGCTCTTAGTAATTTTAGGCTCTTAGTAGTTTTAGGCGGCCTCCTTGCTAAAAAGCCACAAGCAGGGAGCCAAAAAAGAAATCCAGCTGAAGAAACCGAGCTGTAAGCACATCTTTAAAACTCTAAAGCTGGAATTTGAAAACAGAATCGCTTTGTTCCAGGTAGATTGTGATAATTTAGTCTGCTTTACAGATAATCCTTGAGTTAGAACCGTTTTAGCGACTGTTTGATGTTACGACTGCACTAAAAAAAAAAATTAAAACTTGTCCTAACACATGCGACCATTATCACATCCCCACAGTCATGTGATTGACAATGGCTTATATTTATGACAATTGTAGCATCCTGGGGGTCATATTAGATAAGGGAATAGAAGAGGAACTTACCAAATTTGCAGATGATACCAAGCTGGCAGGAACAGCCAACACGCCTAGAAGATAGGCTCAAGATCCAGATGGAACTTGAACACTGGGTCCTATCTAACAAAATGAAATTCAATGTAGAGAAAAGTAAAGTCTTACATTTAGGCCAGAAAAACCCAAGATACAAGTACAAATTAGTTGAAACTTGGCTCAAAAACAAGAACTGTGAGAGGGACCTTGGAGTCCTAGTGGACAATTACTTAAACATGAGCCAGCAGTGTGTGGCAGTAGCCAAAAAAGCCAATGCAATCCTAAATTGCATTAACAGAGGGATACAATCAAGATCAAGTGAGGTCCTAATACCACTCTATCAAGCCCTAGTAAGGCCACATCTAGAGTCCTGCATTCAGTTTTGGTCACCACACTATAAAAAAGATGTGGAGACTCTAAGAAAAAGTGTAGAGAAGAGCAAGCAGGATGATGAGGGGACTGGAGGCTAAAATATACGAAGAACGGTTGCAGGAACTGAGTTATGTCTAGTCTAGTGAAGAGAAGGACCAGGGGAGACAGGAGAGCATCTTCCAGTATTTGAGGGGCTGCCCCAGAGAGGAGGAAGGGGGGTCAAGCTATTTTCCAAAGCACCGGAAGGCCAGACAAGGAATAATGGATGGAAACTGATCAACGAGAGATTCAACCTGGAAATAAGGAGGAATTTCCTGACAGTGAGAACAATGAACCGATGGAACAGAAGTTGCCTTCGGAAGTTGTGGGAGCTTCATCCCTGGAGGCTTTCAAGAAGAGACTGGACTGCCATCTCTCAGAAATGGTGTAGGGCCTCCTGCTTGGGCGAAGGCTTGGACTAGATGACTCACAAGGTCCCTTCCAACTCGGTTAATCTGTTAAAGAGACCTCTCTTTTACTTATGCATAAATGAAGAGATATTAATCTATCTCTACAGCTCAGATCGCAAGAGCGCATTGGGCTGAAAACGCTGCCATTGTTTATGACTAACCATCTAGTGACCAGCAGCTCAGTGTGATAGGCAGACTTAGGCAATACGTATAGTCCTCGACTTATGACCACAATAGAACCAGAAAATTCATGATTAAGAGGAATTTGTTACAATTGTTACAATGCATCCCAATTGTTACGCGAGACATCACATGGGTTTTTTTTAATGCGGTCCTTAAGTGAATCACTTAAGCGTCGTTAAGCATGATATCGTTGGATCACAACAGGTGACCTTCCTTGTCGACTTCCCCCATTGACTTTGCTTGTTGGAAGCCAGCTGGCAGGGTTACAAAGAATGATCAGACATTATTTTATTCAGATTGTTGGATACCACAGCTGGATACCTGTGCTTCGCTACGAAACTATGTGATGGGGCTTGATAAATCGACACTTACAGCTTGAAAATTAATGAGTACTTACAATCGGCCTCTCCTCTCCCCTTCTCTCCCTCAGCCTTGCCCCACAGAAGCCTCCCCTATCCTATCCCCTGGTTGCTGCTGTGAAAGTAAAACTGAGAGTGAAACTCCTCTCCTCTGCTTGTGCTCTGCATTTGGAACAGATTTCTTTGTAGGCTCTGGCGATCTCGTGATTACGGCGTGAGTGGTTTTCGCTTTTATCTAGATAGATTTCATACATTTTGGCTTTGAATGTGCTCGTCAATTGGCCAGCATCATTGGGGTCATCAAGCATCTAGGGAGCATGCTCAGTAGTGCTATATGTACCATCCAACATTTCAAAGCATCCCATGATATTCTTAGCACGATCTTGTTGATGACCAATTGAATATTCAGAAAGTGTGTTTCCTACTTTGTAGTGAATTTTCAAGTTATTAAAGTTCAACTTTCTGGGCAATTCTTGTTTCTGGCCAGCCTGAACTGGTTTTATCAGAATCCACATTCTTGCTTTTTTTTTTTTAACTTCAAAGAAAGCAAAAACATCAATCAAAGGCACTCCTAGTCACTGAAAACATTATTCAGAGAAACACCCCTCTCCTGCCCCCATCATCATGGTTCAAAACAATCGGTCCCCCCAGCCCTTATCGGTAGCTCCTTCCTCCAAGACATTGGATGGCCATTCTTAGAATGGAATAGAGCTGGAAGGGACCTTGGAGGTCTTCTAGTCCAGCCCCCTGCTCAAGCAGGAGAACCTATACCATCTCAAGACAAGTGGCTGTCCAGTCTCTTCTTAAAAACCTCCAGTGATGGAGCACCCACAACTTCTGGTGGCAAGCTGTTCCACTGGTTAATTGTCCTCGCTGTTAGGAAGTTTCTCCTTAATTCCAGGTTGCTTCTCTCCTTGATTAGTTTCCATCCGTTGCTTTTTGTCCTGCCTTCTGGTGCTTTGGAGAATAATTTGACACCCTCTTCTTTGTGGCAGCCCCTCAAACACTGGAAGACTGCTATCATGTCACCCCTAGTCTTTCTTTTCTTTAGACTAAAGGTCAACAAACATCTCTGCTAGTCGTTCCCGACTCTAGGGGGCGGTGCTCATCTCCGTTTCAAAGCCGAAGAGCCAGCGCTGTCCGAAGACGTCTCCGTGGTCATGTGGCCGGCATGACTCAATGCCAAAGGCGCACGGAACGCTCTTACCTTCCCACCAAAGATGGTCCCTATTTTTCTACTTGCATTTTTTTATGTGCTTTCGAACTGCTAGGTTGGCAGAAGCTGGGACAAGTCACGGGAGCTCACCCCGTTGTGCGGCACACTAGGGATTCGAACCGCCGAACTGCCGACCTTTCAATCGACAAGCTCAGCGTCTTAGCCTCTGAGCCACCGCGTCCCTTTCTTTCGACTAGCCGAACCCCAAAACCTGCAGCCATTCTTCATACGGTTTAATCTCCAGGTTTAGCCTTCTCACACCTTTTCTTACCTAGGTTGAACAGGTACATTTCAACCAGGACAGTGAAACTTTCACAAGTGCAAATTTGCTCTGTTTGATGGTTTTGTTTTATTTTCCTTCGGGGAAATTACAGGTACTCCTCTGTTTATGACCACAATTGAGCTCAAAAATTTCCATTGCTATGTGAGACAGTTGCTAAGTGAGTTTTGCCCCATTTTACATCATTCTTCGACACCGTTGTTGAGTGAATCACCGCAGTTGTTAAGTTAGAAACAGGTTGTTAAGTGAATCCAGCTTCTCCGCTGACTTTGCTTGTCAGAAGGTCGCAAAAGACTCCAGGACATTGCAACTGTCATAAATATGAGTCAGTTGCCGAACGTCCGAATTTGGATCACATGATCATAGGGATGCTGTAACAGTCGTAACTGTGAAAAATGGTCATGTCACCTTTTTCAGTGCTGTTGTAACTTCAACTGGTCACTAAACGAATGGCTCTAAATCAAGGACTACGCGTTGAACAATTTCAACTGATTCAGGATGTGGGAATATTATGATTGAGACTGAAATGCAGTCATTCATAACTCACCATGTGTCTCTGTCTCATCTCTCTCTCTTATCTACCTATCTCTCTCTACATCTCTCTCTCTCTCTCTTATCTACCTATCTCTCTCTACATATCTATCTATCTATCTATCTATCTATCTATCTATCTATCTATCTATCTATCTATCTATCTATCTATCTCCATCTCTGTATCTATCATCTCTCTCATCTCTCTCATCTACCTATTTCTCTCTACATCTCTCTCTCTCTCTGTATCTATCATCTCTCTCTCTCTCTCTCATCTACCTATCTCTCTCCACATATCTATCTATCTATCTATCTATCTATCTATCTATCTATCTATCTATCTATCTATCTATCTATCTATCTATCCTGTTTCCCAAAAAATAAGACATCCCCTGATAATAAGCCCAATTAGGCTTTTGAGCACATGTGCTAAAATACCGCCCCCCCCCCGGAAAATAAGGCCTCCCTGAAAATATTTAATCTGGGATTTTTCTGATGTTTACATATTTTACGAGCATTTCCCCCAAATGTTCTACATTATTGCTCCTTTCCTAAATCTTGGAGGCACTGTAAGTTGGGTGGACTTCAACTCCCAGAATTCCCCAACCAGACAGCTGAGGAATTCTGGGAGTTGAAGTCCACCCGTCTTACCGTGGCCAAGGTTGAGAAACACTACCACGCAATAATTGCCAAGAACTCTTGCTCATATAAACATTCTTTGCAAAATGGGTTGAAATCAGGGGTGAAAGGCTACCGGTTCGGGGCGGTTCATGGAACCGGTAGTAAAAAAAAATACTTTAAAAAGTAAAAAAAGAAAAGTTCCAATGATCGCGGGTTGCAGCTGATCCTTGGAACTTTTAAAAACTTTTTTAAAGCATTTTTTTACTACCAGTTTGGGCAATAGGTAGTAAAAAAAATGCTTTAAAAAAGTAAAAAAAAAGTTCCAACAATAAGCTGTGCAGTGTGATTGTTGGAACTTTTAAAAAACTTTTTAAAACATTTTTTTTTACTACCTATTGCCCGAACCGGTATTTTTCTGTAAAGCGTGATAGTTCGTTTTTGAGCTCACTGTGACTCTGTGAGGTTCCTGCTTGTTGCAGGGGCCATTTTGTGTGGAGTCCAGTTGCTTTTGCATTGCGTGTGAGTCAGTTGTGTAGCTTTTGTCTTATTTTTGTGTAAAGTGTGATAGTTGGTTTTCCTGATCATGCCCACCAAGCCACGCCCACCCAGTCACATGGTCACCAAGCCACGCCCACCAAGCCACGCCCACAGAACTGGTAGGGAAGATTTTTGAATTTCACCACTGCCCCAGAACCCCCCAGTCCTCCTCTTCCTCCTTCCCTTCTCCTTCCCTTCCACTCACACACCCCTTTCCCTCAGTGGTGGGTTTCAAAAATGTTTACTACCGGTTTTGTGGGTGTGGCTTGGTGGGTGTGGCTTGGTGGGCGTGGCAGGGGAAGGATACTGTAAAATCTCCATTCCCACCCCACTCCAGGGGAAGGTTACTGCAAAATCCCCATTCCCTCCCGATCAGCTGGGACTTGGGAGGCAGAGAATAGATGGGGGTGGGGCCCGTTAGAATGCTTACTATCGGTTCTCCGAACTACTCAAAATTTCCACTACCGGTTCTACAGAACTGGTCAGAACCTGCTGAAACCCATCTCTGCCACCAAGCCATGCCCACCAAGCCACACCCACCATTCCCTCCCAATCAGCTGGGACTTGGGAGGCATTGTAAGCCCTGAGTCGCCGGAGAAAGGCGGCACATAAATTGAACTAATAAATAAATGAAATAAATAGAATAGATCGTGGCGGGGCCAGTCAGAATGCTTACTACCGGTTCTCCGAACTACTCAAAATTTCCACTACCGGTTCTCCCGAACTGGTCAGAACCTGCTGAAACCCACCTCTGCCACCAAGCCACAGCCACCAAGCCACACCCACAGAACCGGTAGGGAAAATGTTTGAATTTCACCACTGCCCCAGAATCCCACAGTCCTCCTCTTCCTCCTCCCCTTCTCCACTTCCACTTCCACTCACACACCCCTCTCCCTTCTAGCACTGATGACGTTCCCTAGTTGGGTCACGAAACGTCTGCACGGAAGCTCCGAGAGCGCAGCAAGGACCCCTCGTAGATCCGGAATGCCAGATTCGTGCCTAGTTTCTTCCAGAATCAGGAAGGATGATTGGGGGGTGTCTCTCACTGCCTGAATATTCTCTCTGCCAATCCTTTTTCCTCGGTGAGCCTTGGCCGCCCTCTTCGCCTCTCTTCTTGCCGCACTCTCGGCTGCCTGCTGCGGCTCCCTGGGAGGAAACAAGTTTGGCAAGGAGAAGCTGAAAGAGGCGGCCTGGTGCCCAGCTGGCGGGGTGGGTGGGATTAAGAAGCCTCGCATAAAATGACCCCCCGAGAAATCTGGTTGGGCTGGTTGGGTGTCTTCCTTTCTCATGTGCTCCTCCTTGGGGGTGAGTTTCAAGAGTGACATTTTGGGTGTTATGATTTGCTCCGCTTGGGCTGGGTGGAAACAGCTGCAGGCAACGGGACGGCCAGGGGAAGTGGCTGCAAAGCTTATTTTAGCACCTGGGCGAGGGAAGGGTGCTCTCCCCAAAATTTGGGTGAAACCTAGAGGGTTTGGTAGGCTTTTTCCAAAAAAAAAAAAACAAAACCAAACAACTCCTTGTTGAGAACTGAGTAGGAAAGGTGATGCCACCTCCAGCTGAAGGATCCAAGAAAAGACTTCTACTGGTTTGCTAGAAGTTGTTCTGAGATGGGCTGCTCCGGCCGGGACAATTCTAGGATTTGAAGTCTTGATAATTTATTTCCATTCATCGGGCTTTCTCCACTTGGGCTACTTGTAGTTTATGGGGAGGAGAGGAGGAGGAGGAGGAGGAAGACTGTGGGGTCCTTGGAGCTCGCTGAACTTGGTGGTTCTCTTGCAGGCTTTTCATGATCCAGCTAAGGAACATCTTCAGTGCTAAACAGAGAGCAGTTCCAACCCTACTCACTTTTAGCACTGATGATGTTCCCTAGTTGGGTCATGAAATGTCTGCAAGAAAGAACCAAGCTCAGAAAACATCAAGGACCCTCCTCCTCCTCCTCCTTTCTAGCACTGATAATGTTCCTTAGCTGGGTCATGAAATGTCTGCAAGAAAATCACCAATCTTAGAGAGCACCAAGGACCCCACAGTCCTTTTCTTCAGACCCCTCCTCCTTTTCTTCTTCTTCTTTTTCCTCCTCTTCCCCTCCTCCTCCTTCTTCTTCCTCTCTTCTTCCTCTTCTTCCTTCTCCTCCTCCTCCTCCTCCTCTTCCCCTTCCTCTCCTCCTCTTCCCTCCTCCTCCTCCTTCTTCCTCCTCTTCTTCCTCTTCTTGTTCCTTCTCCTCCTCCTTTTCCCCCTCCTCCTCCTCTACCCCCTCCTTCTCTTTCTTCTTCCTCCTCTTCTTCCTCTTCTTCTTCTTCTCCTCCTCCTCCTCTTCCCCCTCCTCCTCGTCCCCCTCCTCCTCTTCTTCCTCTTCTTCTTCCTTCTCCTCCTCCTCTCTTCCCCCTCCTCCTCTCTTCCCCTCCTCCTCCTCCTCCTCCTTCTTCTTCTTCATCTCCTCCTCTTCTTCTTCTTCCTCCTCTTCTTCTCTTCCTCTTCTTCCTCTTCTTCTTCCTTCTCCTCCTCCTCTTCCCCTCCTCCGCCTTCTTCTTCCTCCTCCTCTTCTTCCTTCTCCTCCTCCTCTTCCCCTCCTCCTCCTCCTTCTTCCTCCTCCTCTTCTTCCTTCTTCTCCTCCTCCTTCTTCTCCTCTTCTTCCTCTTCTTCTTCCTTCTCCTCCTCCTCTTCCCCCTCCTCCTCCTCTCTTCCCCCTCCTCCTCCTTCTTCCTCCTCCTCTTCTTCTTCCTCCTCCTCCTCCTCCTCCTCCTCCTCCTCCTCCTCCTCCTCCTCCTCCTCCTCCTCCTCCTCCTCCTCCTCCTCCTCCTCCTCCTCCTCCTCCTCTTCTTCTTCTTCTTCTTCTTCTTCTTCTTCTTCTTCTTCTTCTTCTTCTTCTTCTTCATCTCCTCCTCCTTGCAAACCCCTCTCCCTTCTAGCACTGATAATGTCCTCTAGTTGGGTGATGAAACATCTGCAAGAGAACCACCAAGCCCAGAGAGCACCAGGGTAACTGCCACGGTTCAACCTTGAGCTAGAGATATTCTCTTTTTATCGGTGCATTTTGCATCCCTCAGACAGGGCTGAAACTGGTTTTGCCTTCGCCTATTGTGCAAACTGAAGCGTTGCAACCTCTTCAACCAACCCCGGCTACGAAAAAACAAAACAGCAAGCAAAGTCATTTGGCGCAGAAGCTTGCCAAAATCTCAATTTAATTGCTGCCAAACGCAGCAGTGATGAAGAGGCTTTGCGGAGGTAGCCTGACAGGCTGGGCTCCTGCGAGTTAACTGAGTTACTGAATTAATCTTGTTCCTGGACTTGCATAATAGTTTGAATCATGAACCAAGCCAACAGGCTGGGATTGCATGACAAGCTAAACGTCAGAGAGGTCTTCCTCTCAGGAAAATTCCCCTTACCTCCAGGTAGGCTCTCTCTTAGATAATCTTCCACCTGTTGCTTCTTGTCCAGTGGTGAAATCCACATTTTTAAACTACCGGTTCTGTGGGCGTGGCTTGGTGGGCGTGGCAAGGGAAGGATACTGCAAAACCAGGCTCAAGGTTGACTCAGCCTTCCATCCTTTCTAAGGTAGGTAAATTGAGGACCCAGTTGTGGGGGCAATAAGCGGACTTTGTAAAAATATACAAAAAGGATGAAGGCTATTGCTTAGCGCATTGTAAGCCGCCCTGAGTCTCCGGAGAAGGGCGGCATATAAATCAAATTAAAAAAAAAAAATCTCCATTCCTTCCCCACTCTGGGGGCCAGCCAGATATGGTATTTGCTGGTTCTCCGAACTACTCAAAATTTCCGCTACAGGTTCTCCAGAACCTGTCAGAACCTGCTGGATTCACCCCTGTTCTTGTCCTACCTTCAGGTGCTTTGGAGAATAGGTAGACTCCCCTCTTCTCTGTGGCAGCCCCCCCCCCCCCAAGTGCTGGAAGACAGATAGCATGATAGCAAGCCTTCCAATATTTGAGGGGCTGCCCAGAAAGGAGGAAGGGGGTCAAGCTATTTTCAAAAGCCCCCGAAGGCCAGACAAGGAATATGGATGGAAACTGACCAAGGAGAGATTCAACCTGGAAATAAGGAGGAATTTCCTGACAGTGAGAACAATCAACCAAAGGAACAGAAGTTGCCTTTGAAGTTGTGGGAGCTTCATCCTGGAGGCTTCCAAAAAGAGACTGGACTGCCATCGGTCAGAAATGGTGGAGGGTCTCCTGCTTGGACCGGGGGGGGGGGTTGGACTAGATGACCTCCAAGGTCCCTTCCAACTCTGTTAATCTGTTAAGTACTCGGCATGGCTGGTCTAGTGAAGAGAAGGACCAGGGGAGACAGGAGAGCGTCTTCCAGTATTTGAGGGGCTGCCCCAGAGAGGGGGAAAGGGGGTCAAGCTATTCTCCAAAGCAACCAAAGGCCACACAAGGAATAATGGATGGAAACTGACCAAGGAGAGATTCAACCTGGAAATAAGGAGGAATTTTCGGACAGTGAGAAACAATCAACCCATGGAGCAGAAGTTGCCTCAGAAGTTGTGGGAGCTTCATCCCTGGAGGCTTCCAAGAAGAGACGGGACTGCCATCTGTCTCGAAATGGTGGAGGGCAGCGATGGCGAACCTTTTTGTCATTGCATGCCGAAAGCGTGCATGTGTGCGTGTGACAGCGTGCCCGCGCGCCCACACCCATAATGCAATGCATGTGTGACCCCCCCCGTGCGATCCACCCCATGCATTTACACGGCCCCCCTATGCTTCCCCCACCCCCCGCGCATGCACCCCTCACGTCCCCTGACCTGTGTGTGCTCCCCCGCGCTCCCCCACCCCTGTGCGTGCACGCACATCTCCCGAATGCACAGCCGACCCAAAAATTAGCTGGCCGGTGGAAGGCACGCCTGCAAGCACGGTGGAGCTGAGCTGGGTCAACGGCTCGCATGCCATCAGAGAGGGTGCTGTGTGCGACTTCTGGCACGCGTGCCATAGGTTCACTATCACGGGTGTAGGATCTCCTGCCTGGGCGGGGGGTGGACTAGATGACCTACAAAGTCCCTTCCAACTCTGTTAATATCTGATCCTCTTTGCACTTACTCCAGCTCAAGCAACTAAACCCGTGATGGCGAATCTATGGCATGCGTGCCAGAGGTGGGCCCTCTCTGTGGACACGCGCACCGTTGCCAGTTGTTGTTATGGTTTCTGGTGTGCGCATGTGCGCTGGCCACCTGGTCATTGTGTGTGCCACAGCCTGGAAAGCCGAAGACCAGCTAGCTGGTGCACATACATGCGCCAGCCACCTGGTATTCGTTTTCTGGCGCTCCAGCACGCGTGAAGACCAGCTGGGGGGCACGCATGCATGTGCTGGAAACCAGGAGACAAGGTGGCCGGCACATGTATGCGCACCAGCCAACTGGTATTCATGTTTCTGGGGCTCCAGCGCATGCACACACGCACATGTGCGCGCGCACATTTTTGTTTGGGCACTTGGTGTTGAAATTGACCTAAACTCTACCTGGGCATTTGGATTTTCCTGCCTACGTGCAGAACCTGATTTTTCTCCCCGATGAGCTGCAGTGGTGGGTTGCTCCCGGTTCGCACCGGTTCACAAGAACCGGTAGTAAAAATTTGTAGTAGTTCGGAGAACCGGTAATAATATTGGCTGGCCACGCCCCGAACCGGTCCCCGGCCTGGTCACTGCTCGCTTACCCCCGCCGACCTCATCAGAGGCTTTTTTTTTTTTACTTTTAAAAGCATTTTTTCTACAACCTCTTCGGCTGAAAAAATGATTTTTAAAAGTAAAAAAAAAAAGCCTCTGATGATCGCGCAGCTCAGCTGGGATCGTCAGAGGCTTTTTTTTTTTTTTTTTAATTTGATTTATATACCGCCCTACTCCCAAAGGACTCAGGGCGGTGAACAGCCAAATGATAAAATACATAAATACAAAATTTAAAAACAGAATAAAACCGAATTAAACAATTTGGCCCAGACAGATTTAAAACACCCAATCATTTAAAAACAGATTAAAATTTTCATATTAAAAAAGGGAAAAGATTAGGCCAGGCCCGCCTGGTGGAATAAAAAGGTCTTGAGAGCACGGCGGAAGGTGCGCAGATCCGGGATCCTCCGTATCTCCGGGGGGAGCTTAAAAAATTTTTAAAGGCATTTTTTCTACAACCTCTTTGGCCGAAGAGGTTGTAAGGAAAAAAAATGCCTTTAAAAGCCTCTGGCGATCCAGTTGAGTTGCCTGATCATCAGAGGCTTTTCAAAGCATTTTTTTTTTCTGCAAACTCTTAAGGTTGTAGAAAAAATGCTTTTAAAAGTTAAAAAAAAAAAAGGTGGCCTACGCCCACCCAGTCACATTACCCCCCAAGCCACACCCACAAAATAAGCCACGCCCACAGAACCGGTAGTAAAAAAAATTTAGAACCCATCCCTGATGAACTGCATTGTGCTAGAGAGGGGCTTCTTTGAGTTTCCAACAGGGGAAAACAGAACTTTTGACAACCTTCTTAGAATTTTAAAGGCTGCGAAGTTGCACTTAGAATCGGGCGTCGCTTGCCAAAAAACGTGGCGCCTGCACGCCCAGAATTCCCTGCCGATAAGCAGCTCACCTGGCTATGTCGTCCTGGGGCCGAAGCCTCTGGCTAATAAACAGGCGTCTTAATTGGAAAGAGATCGCTGGGTGTTTGTTTTCAGGGCTCCCCGGAAAAGTCATTTGCACAGGGCGTTTATTGTTGGGGTGCCATTTTGGGGGGAATCCGCACCTTGGAATAACCTGCGCTAAGGAGATGCTCCTTCGAAAAATGGGCACGGCTTGACCTAATTCCAGCTTTCATTTCTCCGGGTGCCTCTTTGAAAGGGATTATGTCACCCGCATAAATATTTTGGTTTCATTAATGCGGGTTTTTTTGGGGGGGAAGTGGAAGGGCTGCTGAATCGGTGAGATTTAATTGGCTTCTTTCCACGCAGGTTGTTCATTTTTTTTCCCCCTCCACCCTCCCAATCGCTCGACTAACAAATCTGAAGTTTGCATTTCCTAAGATTTATATTTCGATGTATTTGCTTCCTTGGGGGACCAAAATACCAGCAGGAGATTATTGATTAGGAGGCTAAGCATCTCGACCGGTTGTGAGTTCTTGTCGTTGTGTCTTTAGTGTCATCCAAGATCATATCAAAGTTCTGGTTTTCCCAGTAGAAGCAATCCTCGACTTATGACCACAATGGAGTCAAAATTTCTCTTGCTAAGTGAGATAGTTGCTCAGTGAATTTTGGCTCACTTTATGAACTTTCTTGCCACGGTTGTTAAGCGAACCACTGCAGTTGTTGAGTGAGTCGCACTGTTGTTAAGTGAATCTGGCTTCCCCATTGACTTGGCTCGTCAGGAGGTCGCAAAAGGGGATCAAACACCCCTGGGACATTGCCACCGTCATAAATGTGAGTCAGTTGCCAAGCATCTGAATGTAAATCGCGTGACTCTGGTGATGTTGCAGCGGCTGTAGGTGTGAAAAATGGTCGTAAGTCTCTTTTTTCAGCGCCGTCGTAACTTTGAACGGTCACTAAAGCGAACTGTTCTAAGTCGAGGACTACCTCCTGTATTTATACACACGTATATATTCAGATTTCAGTGAGGAGAGAAATGGCATTTAAATATATAATTATAATAATTTATTTATTTATTTATTTAAATAATATATTTAAATATATAATGATATAAATATACTCGTCAAAAAGAGTACTATTAAAAGAAAACGTAAGCATAATTTAAAAAAAAAATTACTATGAAAAAATAAAGGAAAAGAAAATGAATGGAAAAAAGGAAGAAAACTTGAAGAAAAATACAAATTAGAAATCTAACTTAAAGAGACTAATGTAAAAATGACAGCCCTCCCTTCCTCTAGGAAAGCCCTAAGACTAAATTTTTTGTCCCAACCACAAAAGTCAAAAAAGTCAAAATGGCCCCCAGAACCGCGCAGGGGGAAGCCCTGTCCCTTTTCACGCATTTGCATAAATGGGTGGAGCTTAGATCATACCGCCATTCGTGGTTCTCTTGACCACACCCACCAATACCCCTGCAAACAATTCTGATTGGTCTTCCTATGTTCCGTGACACAAGGCATTGTGGGAACCGTGATTTGATGGTTGTTTTTTTGTCCCGTGGGCCAGGTGGATTCCGGTTCACACAGACTGATTATGGTTTATTCATCATGGCTTGTGATTTGAGATCAATGGGAGCCTCTATCGCCGTACCTGGTGTGTTGTACACTCAGCCAAGCGTGCCTGGAAATGCCATAACTTGGTTTCTCATGTTGGAGCACATCTTTTACATGCCAGATCCCAGGTCCCCTCCCTGAGATAGCTGCTTTAAAACTGGTCTGACTTGCTAAGGGGAGTTTCGGACTTTTTTCCCCAAAATAACAAACTTAAAAAAAAAAAAAAACAATTCGTGGTTTTTTTGTTTTTTTAATCAAATATAATCTTAAAGAGCGAGAAGTCAGCTGGAGGTCTGTTTGGACTCTTTGCAACCTGGAATTTATTCTCTCTGTCTGTTCTGCATCACTTTGCAACTTTTTTTTTTTTTAAAAAAAGGGGGATTCAGATTGGTACATGCTTTCCGTCCCCTGTTACACATTTTAGATTAGATTAACAGAGTCGGGAGGGACCTTGGAGGTCATCTAGTCCAACCCCCTGCCCAAGCAGGAGACTCTACACCATTTCTGACCGATGGCAGTCCAGTCTCTTCTTGAAAGACTCCAGTGATGAAGCTCCCACAACTTCTGAAGGCAACTTCTGTTCCATGGGTTGATTGTTCTCACTGTCAGAAAATTCTTCCTTATTTCTAGGTTGAATCTCTCCTTGTTCAGTTTCCATCCCTTCTTCCTTGTCTGGCCTTTGGGTGCTTTGGAAAATAGCTGGACCCCTTTCCTCCTTTCTGGGGCAGCGCCTCAAATATCGGAAGACTGCCCTCGTGTCTCCCCTGGTCCTTCTCTTCACTAGACTAGCCATGCCCAGTTCCTGCAACCGTTCATCGTATGTTTGAGCCTCCAGTCCCCTCATTATCCTGGTTGCTCTTCTCTGCACTTTTTCTAGAGTCTCAACAGCTTTTTTATAGTGTGGTGACCAAAACTGGATGGAGGATTCTAGGTGTGGCCTTACTAAGGCTTTATAGAGTGGTATTACTACCTCCCTTGATCCCTCTGTTAATGCAAGTTTCACTAATATTCACAATTTACTGTATTTTCTGTGGGAAATTGTCAGTTAAGTGTGGGTATCAACCTTCAACATGATTTGTGAAAATGTCCAAGGATCGCAAACTTGGCCTTTGCGTTAAAAACACAGATTTGGGAATCCTTTCCTCTGTTTCTTCCCTGAAGAAGTACAATTTCCAAGGAGAACCCAGATCTTTTTTAACAACCATTTTTTAAATCACTTTTGTAAGACCAAAAATAACCATAATAAACAAAACAAGTCAGGACTTAAGAAGCTGCTTGAAACTTCTATAGCTTGGTTTTATGAGCGGAGAAGTCTGTAAAATCATTTACTTCAGTTCGTAAGAAGATGTAATATTTCTGAAATTCAGAATTAAAACGACACCTTCTTTTATAATGGATGGAAGAATGGATGGAAACTGATCAAGGAGAGATTCAACGTAGAAATAAGGAGGAATTTCCTGACAGTGAGAACAATCAACCAGTGGAACAGAAGTTGCCTCAGAAGTTGTGGGAGCTTCATCCCTGGAGGCTTCCAAGAAGAGATAGTACTGCCATCTGTCAGAAATGGTGTAGGGTCTCCTGCTTGGAAAGGGGGTTGGACTAGATGACCTACAAGGTCCCTTCCAACTCTGTTAATCTAATCCAGAGGTCTTCAAACTTGGCAGCTTTAAGACTTGTGGACTTCAGTTCCTAACTCCTAACACTTCTAACTGAGAAGCATTTCCAGGGATTTTAGATGGAAATTCTTCTCTATGGCATCAGGAAAGGTAGAAAGTGGCTAGAATTGTATTGCTTTTTAATGATGATTACCGTACTTGAACAAATTATTGTAATGGTGGTGGAATTTACCTGACATGGCAAACTAAACAAGCCACATCCCACATGTGCGGCATATAATAAGATTAAGGCTGCATGTAAACTCAATTCTTGTTTTACTGAAAAATCTGAGGTTCTGTTTTGGAGTTTCCCGGTTTAAAGAAACCATGATCTATAAAAGGCCACACTTTGATTGTGTGAATTCAGCTCTGGAGGCAGTGTTTTTCAACCTTGAAAAATCTAAGATGTCTGGACTTCAGCTCCCAGAATTCCCCATCCAGCATGTTTTTAAGATGGGTGAACTTCTCAACCTTGACAACACTTAGACTAGGGGTCTCCAAACTTGGCAACTTTAAACCTGGTGGACTTCAACTCCCAGAATTCCCTAGCCAGCCAGAATTCTGGGAGTTGAAGTCCTCCAGGTTTAAATTTGCTGAGTTTGGAGACCCCTGACTTAGATGTATGGGCTTCAATTCAGTGGTGAAATCTAAAATTTGTTACTACTCGTTCTGTGGGCATGGCTTGGTGGGGGGGGGGGGTAATGTGACTGGGGTGGGCGTGGCCATTTTTTTTTAACTTTTAAAACCATTTTTTCTACAACCTCTTTGGCGAAGAAGTTGTAAAAAATGCTTTTAAAAGCCTCTGACGATCCCAGCTGAGTTGCCTGAAAGGCAGAGACTTTTTTTCTTTTAAATGCCTCTGACGATCAGGCAACTCAGCTTGGATCCTCAGAGGCATTTAAAAGAAAAAATGCCTCTGACGATCAGGCAACTCAGCTGGGATCCTCAGAGGCTTTTAAAAGCATTTTTTAGAGGTTGTAGAAAAAATGCTTTTAAAAGCCTCTGATGATCCCAGCTGAGCCATGCGATCATCAGAGGCTTTGTTTTTTACTTTTAAAAGCATTTTTTCGGCCAAAGAGGTTGTAGAAAAAATGCTTTTAAAAGTAAAAAAAAAAGCCTCTGATGATTGTGTGGCTCAGCTGGGCATGGGGGGTGGGCAGGGATTTTTGCTACCGGTTCTCCGAACCACCCGCCTCCATCGCTACCGGATCGGGCGATCCGGTCCGAACCGGGAGCATTTCACCCCTGCTTCAATTTCCATAATTTCCTAAGCAACATCTTTTAAGACATATGGACTTTAGTACTTCGCAGCTTTAAATTCTTAAGACGTGTGGATTTCAACTCCCAGAATTCTCCAACCAAGCCTTCTGGCTCTGGAATTCTGGGCATTGAAGTCGACAAATTGAGAAACACTGTCCTGGAGAGTTCCTGTTTGAGCAGGGGGCTGGACTAGAAGACCTCCAGGGTCCCTTCTAACTCTGTTTTATTCTGTTATTCTACCATGTTCAGCAGAAGCTCAGCGCTCAAAGCTTGACGGGGTAGGACTTTAGGGGTTAACCCTGATTTACCGTAACTATTTTTAAATTATACCACAAATCAGCATTTGAGGTTGCAGAGCCGTTACTCATCAAATGTTTATTTATTTATTGTTTTATTGTACCGCTAGCTGCTGAGGTTTTCTTTTGTCCAGGGATAAAGACACGTATAAGGTAAATAAATAATGCTCATCCAATGTGACTGTGTTAACAGTATGTTAAATGTGGGTCTTTCTTTTTACATGAAAACCGAGATTTAAATTCAGAATCAGGGAGTGGCGGGCAGAGGTTGAAGCCAAGACGAGATTCCCCTAAGCCAGCTGCTAAAGGACTACTGAGTCCTGGGGATTAATATTATTTTACCAGCTACCCACATAATGGTTTTTTGGGGGGCTGAGTCAGACGCTTTCTGTTTGGGAACCTTATTAGCTTAAAAGAAAGATTTGAGGGATGCGTCAAAGATTCTGCATCGTTTTCCAGAAATTGTTCAGAGGGGTAACTCGTCCATTCAGACGTCTGAAAGCCAGGCATTGTTCCTCTCTGAATCACGATCAGAAAAAAAAGATTGGACAGCCGTTTGTCCAGGAATGTATAGGGATTCCTGCCTTGGGCAGGGGGCTGGACTAGAAGACCTCCAAGGTCCCTTCCAAGCCTACATAGGTAATCCTCAATTTATGACCATTTTGAGCCCAAACTTTCTATTGCTAAGCAAGAAAGTTGTTAAGTTTTGAGTTTTGCCCCATTTCATGACCTTCCTTGACACAGTTGTTAAGTGAACCACTGTAGTAAATTAGTAACATGGTTGTTATGTGAAGCTGGCTGTAACTTTGAATGGTCACTAAATGAATTCTTGTAAGTTGAGGACTACCTGCATGTAGGGTAACTAGAGACAGAGAGAGGAGGAGAAGAAGGGGAGGAGGGAGGAGGAGGAAGAGAAGGAGGAAGAGGAAGAGGAGGAGAAAGAAGAGGAGGAGGAGATGAAGAAGAAGAAGAGGAGGAGGAGGAGGGGGAAGAGGAGGAGGAGGAGAAAGAAGGAGGAGGAGAAGGAAGAAGAAGAGGAGGAGGAAGAGGAGAAAGAAGAAGAGGAGGAGGAGATGAAGAAGAAGAAGAAGAGGAGGAGGAGGAGGAAGAAGGAGGAGGAGAAGGAAGAAGAAGAGGAAGAGGAGAAAGAAGAAGAGGAGGAGGAGATGAAGAAGAAGAAGAGGAGGAGGAGGAGGAGGAAGAAGGAGGAGGAGAAGGAAGAAGAAGAGGAGGAGGAAGAGATGAAGAAGAAGAAGAGGAGGAGGAGGAGGGGGAAGAGGAGGAGGAAGAAGGAGGAGGAGAAGGAAGAAGAAGAGGAGGAGGAGATGAAGAAGAAGAAGAGGAGGAGGAGGAGGAGGAGGAGGAGGGGGAAGAAGGAGGAGGAGAAGGAAGAAGAAGAGGAAGAGGAGAAAGAAGAAGAGGAGGAGGAGGCGGGGGAGGGGGAAGAGGAGGAGGAGGAGGAAGAGGAGGAGGAGGGGGGAAGAGGAGGAGGAGGAGGAAGAAGGAGGAGGAGAAGGAAGAAGAAGAGGAGGAGGAAGAGGAGAAAGAAGAAGAGGAGGAGGAGGAGATGAAGAAGAAGAAGAAGAGGAGGAGGAGGAGGGGGAAGAAGGAGGAGGAGAAGGAAGAAGAAGAGGAAGAGGAAGAGGAGAAAGAAGAAGAGGAGGAGGAGGAGGGGGAGGGGGAAGAGGAGGAGGAGGAAGAGGAAGAAGAAAAGGAAGAGGAGGAGGAAGAGAAAGAAAGGAGGGGAGGAAAAGGAAGAGGAGGAGGAGGAAGAGGAGGAGGAAAAAGAAGAGGAAGAAGGGGAGGAGGAGGAAGAAAAGGAAGAGGAGGAGGAAGAAAGGAGGGGGAGGAAAAAGAAGAGGAGGAAGAGAAGGAGGAGAAAGAGGAAGGAGAAGAGGAGGAGGAGGAGGATGGGGAAGAGGAGGAGGAGGAGGAAGAAGGAGGAGGAGAAGGAAGAAGAGGAGGAGGAGGAGGAGGAGAAGGAAGAGGAGAAAGAAGACGAGGAGGAGGAGGAGGGGGAGGGGGAAGAGAAGGAGGAGGAGGAAGAAGAGGAGGAGGAGGAAGAAGAAGAGGAAGAGGGGAGGAGGAAGAAGAGGAGGAAGAAAAGGAAGAGGAGGTGGAAGAGAAAGAAAGGAGGGGAGGAAAAGGAAGAGGAGGAGGAGGAGGAAGAGGAGGAGGAAGAAGAAGAGGAAGAAGGGGAGGAGGAGGAAGAAAAGGAAGAGGAGGAGGAAGAAAGGGGGAGGAAAAAGAAGAGGAGGAGGAGGAGGAAGAAGAAGAGGAAGAGGAGAGGAAGAGGAGGAGGAAGGAGAAGAGGATGAGGAAGAAGAAGAAGAGGAAGAGGGGAGGTGGAGGAAGAAAAGGAAGAGGAGGAGGAGGAGGAAGAGGAAAAAGAAAAGAAAAGAAAAGAAAAGAAAAGAAAAGAAAAGAAAAGAAAAGAAAAGAAAAGAAAAGAAAAGAAAAGAATGTTTTAACCCTGGTATGAGGAAGTTGTTCGGTGGCCGTAACTGTTTACCGTTGACTTTGGAAGAGCCGGCTTGTGTTTCCTGGCACGGCTCTCATGGCCAGGTGCCCGTCTGCCAGGTGTGAATGAGGAGCCTGAGTCAGGATGGGGGCCGCAGACGGACGAGAAGGAAGCCAGCTCCTCCTCTGACGTCGTGTGTGTGTGTGAGACCGAGAGGCCTTTCTTTCTTCTCTGGGTAATTGTTGTTTTTGGCACGGAGTGGAGATTCCCAAGCATGGAACCACATACCAGGTCCGTGATGTGGCCCCTGGCCAGGAAACTTGGTAGCTCTCACCCCCGTATCGCAGAATACAGAGGAACAGAGCGGGAAGGGACCTTGGAGGTCTTCTAGTCCAGCCCCCTGGGCAAGGAGGAGACACAGGGGCGTCCAACCTTGGCAGCTTTAAGTCTTGTGGACTTCAACTCCCAGAGTTCCCCAGACAGCGTTGCTGGGATAAGGTATGCATGACCCACCCCCAAAGTAGATTCCTTAAGAATGTACAGGTAGTCCTCGTTTAGTGACCAAAGTTACAGCAAGCACTGGAAAAGTGACTTAGGACCGGTTTTCACACTTATGACCGTTGCAGCATCTCCATGAACACATGATCCAAAATCAGACATTTGGTAACTGACTCATACTTATGACGGTTGCGGTGTCCCGGGGTCACATGATCCCCTTTTGTGACCTTCGGATGAGCAAACTCAATGGGAAAGCCAGACTCACTTAACGACCATTTTACTGGCTTAACAACTGCAGTGATTCACTTAATAACTGCGGCAAGATGTGTCGTAAAATGGGACAAGGCTTAGTTCACATTTGTCTCGCTCAGCAAGGGAACTTTTGGACTCGGTTGTGGTCATAAGTCGAGGACTACCTGCAGTATCAAAAAAAAAAAAAAGAAAAAAATAGGCAGGGGAAAATAGATGAGAACCATAAACCCCCCCAGGAGAAGCAGTTGTCATATTAACAGGTCTGAGAAGCTGAGGATTTTGAAGAACAGGCCTTCCCATTTATCTGAAATGGGCCTCCTGCTTGAGCAGGGGGCTGGACTAGAGGACCTCCAAGGTCCCTTCCAGCTCTTCTCTTCTGTTCTCTTCTCTTCTCTTCTCTTCTCTTCTCTTCTCTTCTCTTCTCTTCTCTTCTCCTCTCCTCTCCTCTCCTCTCCTCTCTTCTATTCTATTCTATTCTATTCTATTCTATTCTATTCTATTCCATTCCATTCCATTCCATTCCATTCCATTCCATTCCATTCCATTCCTTATTCTCTTCTCTTCTCCTCTCCTCTCCTCTCCTCTCCTCTATTCTATTCTATTCTATTCTATTCTATTCTATTCTATTCTATTCTATTCTATTCTATTCTATTCTATTCTATTCTATTCTATTCTATTCTATTCTATTCCATTCCATTCCATTCCATTCCATTCCATTCCTTATTCTCTTCTCTTCTCTTCTCTTCTCTTCTCTTCTCTTCTCTTCTCTTCTCTTCTCTTCTCTTCTCTTCTCTTCTCTTCTCTATCTATTCTATTCTATTCTATTCTATTCTATTCTATTCTATTCTATTCCATTCTATATTTATTCTATTCTATTCCATTCCATTCCATTCCATCCATTCCATTCCACTCCATTCCATTCCATTCCATTCCTTATTCTCTTCTCTTCTCTTCTCTTCTCTTCTCTTCTCTTCTCTTCTCTTCTCTTCTCTTCTCTTCTCTTCTCTCTCTTCTCTATTTATTCTATTCTATTCTATTCTATTCCATTCCATTCCATTCCATTCCATTCCATTCCATTCCATTCCATTCCATTCCTTATTCTCTTCTCTTCTCTTCTCTTCTCTTCTCTTCTCTTCTCTTCTCTTCTCTTCTCTTCTCTTCTCTTCTCTTCTCTCTATTTATTCTATTCTATTCTATTCTATTCTATTCTATTCTATTCTATTCTATTCTATTCTATTCTATTCTATTCCATTCTATATTTATTCTATTCCATTCCATTCCATTCCATTCCATTCCATTCCATTCCATTCCACTCCAATCCATTCCATTCCTTATTCTCTTCTCTTCTCTTCTCTTCTCTTCTCTTCTCTTCTCTTCTCTTCTCTTCTCTTCTCTTCTCTTCTCTTCTCTTCTCTTCTCTTCTCTAATTATTCTATTCTATTCTATTCTATTCTATTCTATTCTATTCTATTCTATTCTATTCTATTCTATTCTATTCTATTCTATTCTATTCTATTCTATTCTATTCCATTCCATTCCATTCCATTCCATTCCATTCTTATTCTTCTCTTCTCTTCTCTTCTCTTCTCTTCTCTTCTCTTCTCATTCTATTCTATTCTATTCTATTCTATTCTATTCTATTCTATTCTATTCTATTCTATTCTATTCTATTCTATTCCATTCTATATTTATTCTATTCTATTCCATTCCATTCCATTCCATTCCATTCCACTCCATTCCATTCCATTCCTTATTCTCTTCTCTTCTCTTCTCTTCTCTTCTCTTCTCTTCTCTTCTCTTCTCTTCTCTTCTCTTCTCTTCTCTTCTCTTCTCTATTTATTCTATTCTATTCTATTCTATTCTATTCTATTCTATTCTATTCTATTCTATTCTATTCTATTCTATTCTATTCTATTCCATTCTATATTTATTCTATTCTATTCTATTCCATTCCATTCCATTCCATTCCATTCCACTCCATTCCATTCCATTCCTTATTCTCTTCTCTTCTCTTCTCTTCTCTTCTCTTCTCTTCTCTTCTCTTCTCTTCTCTTCTCTTCTCTATTCTATTCTATTCTATTCTATTCTATTCTATTCTATTCTATTCTATTCTATTCTATTCTATTCTATTCTATTCTATTCTATTCTATTCTATTCCATTCCATTCCATTCCATTCTATATTTATTCTATTCTATTCCATTCCATTCCATTCCACTCCATTCCATTCCATTCCTTATTCTCTTCTCTTCTCTTCTCTTCTCTTCTCTTCTCTTCTCTTCTCTTCTCTTCTCTTCTCTTCTCTTCTCTTCTCTTCCCTTCCCTTTCTTCTCTTCTCTTCTCTTCTCTTCTCTTCTCTTCTCTTCCCTTCCCTTTCATTTCCTATTCCATTCCATTCCCCCTTTCTCTTCTCTTCTCTTCTCTTCTCTTCTCTTCTCTTCTCTTCTCTTCTCTTCTCTTCTCTTCTCTTCTCTTCTCTTCTCTTCTCTTCTCTTCTCTTCCCTTCCCTTCCCTTCCCTTCCCTTTCATTTCCTATTCCATTCCATTCCATTCCATTCCCCCTCTCTCTTCTCTTCTCTTCTCTTCTCTTCTCTTCTCTTCTCTTCTCTTCTCTTCTCTTCTCTTCTCTTCTCTTCTCTTCTCTTCTCTTCTCTTCCCTTCCCTTCCCTTCGCTTCCCTTTCATTTCCTATTCCATTCCATTCCATTCCATTCCCTCTATTCTATTCTATTCTATTCTATTCTATTCTATTCTATTCTATTCTATTCTATTCTATTCTATTCTATTCTATTCTATTCTATTCTATTCCATTCTATTCCATTCCATTCCATTCCATTCCATTCCATATATTATTCTAGTCTATATATTATTCTATTGTAATTCTAATTCTAATCCTATTCTATTTCTATTTCTATTCGATTTCTGCTCATTTCTAATTCTATTCTGTTTAAGAAAAAACCCGAAAGAAATCTGCTTTCAGAGGCTGCTGGCAGAGGCTGCGATTTTGCAAGGTGTGTGTCTGCTGGGGTTGTGGGGAAGAAACAATGGCAGGCTTGAGAGGTGGGAGGGGGGGTGTTGGAGGGAGGGAAGGGCAGGATCCGGACAAGCCGGGGCAAAGCTTCAGCATCTGTGCAGGCAGGTTGAGCTGGACTCCCGGGCTGGTCCACTTTCCTGGGTGCGTGCAACTTGCAGCCGATTTGAGGAACAACTCTTGAGTTGAAGGTGGGGCTCGAAGGAGAAGGAGATACAGGAGGCAGTGTTATTCTTGCCTTGCGCAGGGGGTTGGACTAGAGGACCTCCAAAGTCCCTTCCAACCCCCTGATTGTATGATTCCATGATCTTGGGCAAGGGAGTTGACTAGAGGACCTCCAAGGTCCCTTCCAGGCCCATGATTCTATGATCCTCCACAGGGATTGGACTAGAAGGCCTCTAAAGTTCCTTTCAGCCCCATGATTCTATGATCTGTCACAGGAGGTTGGACTAGAAGACCTCCAAGGTCCCTTCCAGCCCCATGATTCTATGATCTTGGGCAGGGGGTTGGACTAGAAGACCTCCAAGGTCCCTTCCAGCCCCATGATTCTATGATCTTGGGCAGGGGGTTGGACTAGAAGACCTCCAAGGTCCCTTCCAGCCCCATGATTCTATGATCTTGGGCAGGGGGTTGGACTAGAGCAGAGGTCTTCAAACTTGGCAGCTTTAAGACTTGTGGACTTCAACTCCCAGAATTCTCCAGCATAGCTGGAGAATTCTGGGAGTTGAAGTCCACAAATCTTAAAGCTGCCAAGTTTGAAGACCTCTGGACTAGAGGATCTCCACAGTCCCTTACAGTCCCATGATTCTATAATTCTTTGCGCCTGGGCATTCTTCTGTTTCCTATCCATTGATTGATTGATTGATTGATTGATCGATCCACCGGTTGTCAGGATGGACTGGCCCATGGGACTCCAATCCCCTTTCCCTGAGTTTGCCAAGATGGTTGATGGAATTTAAAAGAGTTTTATGTTTTTTTAAAATCTTCAGTTTTCTTGCTACACATGAAATAAATAAAAACCCTGATTATTCCTAATTTGGACCAACATACACATGTTTTCCCAAGCTATTTCCCCACATATGCAGTTTTGTAGCTGAGTTTCCTGAACTGAAACATTTTTCCCTACACTTTTCCGAACATGGCTCTTGAAAGAATAGAAGAGAATAGAAGAGAAATAGAATAGAATAGAATAGAATGGAATGGAATGGACTGGAATAGAATGTAGAGTAGAGTATGAGAATAGAATAGAATAGAATAGAATAGAATGGAATAGAATAGAATAGAATGTAGTGTAGTGTAGAGTAGAGTATGAGAATAGAATGGAAGAGAAGGGAAGGGAAGAGAAGAGAAGAGAAGAGAATAGGAATAGGAATGGAATGGAATGGAATGGAATAGAATGTAGAGTAGAGTATGAGGATAGAATAGAATAGAATAGAATAGAATAGAATAGAATAGAATAGAATAGAATAGAATAGAATAGGAATAGGACTGGACTGGACTGGACTGGACTGGAATGGAATGGAATGGAATGGACTGGAATAGAATGTAGAGTAGAGTATGAGAATAGAATAGAATAGAATAGAATAGAATAGAATAGAATAGAATAGAATAGAATAGAATAGAATAGAATAGAATGTAGTGTAGTGTAGAGTAGAGTATGAGAATAGAATGGAAGAGAAGGGAAGGGAAGAGAAGAGAAGAGAAGAGAATAGGAATAGGAATAGGAATGGAATGGAATGGAATAGAATGTAGAGTAGAATATGAGAATAGAATAGAATAGAATAGAATAGAATAGAATAGAATAGAATAGAAGAGAAGAGAAGAGAAGAGAATAGAATAGAATAGAATAGAATAGAATAGAATAGAATAGAATAGAATAGAATAGAATAGAATAGAATGTTATTCTGTAAAAGAATAGAGCAGAGTAGAGC
Source organism: Pantherophis vulpinus (assembly GCA_037215915.1). Classification (NCBI taxonomy): domain Eukaryota; kingdom Metazoa; phylum Chordata; class Lepidosauria; order Squamata; family Colubridae; genus Pantherophis; species Pantherophis vulpinus. Next base: position 15,898,629 of record JAXLNS010000009.1, on the reverse strand, counting down.
AAGAAAGGACCTTGGAGGTCTTCTAGTCCAGCCCACTGCTTAAGCAGGAGAACCTATATCCGTGATGGCGAACCTATAGCATGCGTGCCACAGGTGACACACGGAGCCATATCTGTGGGCATGCAAGTTTTGCCCTAGATCAGCTCCAGCGTGCATGCTGATTTTCGGGCCTTCCGGGCCCACCAGAAGTTGGGAAACGGGCTGTTTCCGGTCTCCGGAGGGCCTCCGGGGGGCATGGGGAAGGCCGTTTTCACCCTCCCCAGGCGCCAAGAAAGCCTCTGGAGTCTGGGGAGGGTGAAAAACAGACCTACCAGTAAACTTTTTGCCGTCGCGTGCCAAAAGCAGGGGGAATACGGGGGGGAGGGGTATAATGCACGCATGTGAGGGTGGGGGTGGGGAGAGCATTGAAGTATGGGTGTAGCATGTGCATGTGCGACCCCCCTCCCCCTATTTTTGGCGACGGCAAAAAGGTTACCGATGGGCCCGGTAGGTATAGGTTCTATACCATTTTAGATAAGTGACTCTCGAGTCTCTTCTTAAACACCTCCAGTGATGGAGCGTCCATGATTTCTGGTGGCAAGCAGTTCCACTGATTAATTGCTCTCATTGTTAGGAAGTTTCTCCTTAATTCCAGGTTGCTTCTCTCCTTGATTAGTCTCCATCCGTTGCTCCTTGTCCTGCCTTCAGGTCAGGGATGGGTTCTAAATTTTTTTACTACCGGTTCTGTGGGTGTGGTTTATTTTGTGGGCGTGGCTTGGTGGGGGTAATGTGACTGGGTGGACGTGGCCAACTTTTTTTTTTTTTTACTTTTAAAAGCATTTTTTTTTTACAACCTTAAGAGGTTGCAGAAAAAAATGCTTTCAGAAGCCTCTGATGATCAGGCAACTCAGCTGGGATCGCCAGAGGCTTTTGAAGGCATTTTTTTTTCACTACAATCTCTTCGGCTGAAGAGGTTGTAGAAAAAAATGCTTTTAAAAGCCTCTGACGATCCCAGCTGAGCCGCGGAATCATCAGATGCTTTTTTAAAAAACTTTTAAAAGCATTTTTTCGGCCAAAGAGGTTGTAGAAAAAAATGCTTTTAAAAGCCTCTGACGATCCCAGCTGAGCTGCGCGATCATCAGAGGCTTTTTTAAAAAACTTTTAAAAGCATTTTTTCGGCCAAAGAGGTTGTAGAAAAAAATGCTTTTAAAAGCCTCTGACGATCCCAGCTGAGCTGCGCGATCATCAGAGGCTTTTTTTAAAAACTTTTAAAAGCATTTTTTTCGGCCGAAGAAGTTGTAGGAAAAAATGCTTTTAAAAGCCTCTGACGATCCCAGCTGAGCTGCGCGATCATCAGAGGCTTTTTAAAAAAACTTTTAAAAGCATTTTTTCGGCCGAAGAGGTTGTAGAAAAAAATGCTTTTAAAAGTAAAGGGAAAAAAAAGCCTCTGATGAGTTGGGCGGGGTAAGTGAGCGGCGACCGGGCCAGGGACCGGTTCGGGGGCGTGGCCAGCCAATGTTATTACCGGTTCTCCGAACTACTACAAATTTTTACTACCGGTTCTTGCGAACCGGTGTGAACCGGTTTCAGGTGCTTTGGAAAATAATTTGACCCCCTCCTCTTCTTTGTGGAAGCCCCTCAAATACTGGAATGCTGCTATCATGTCACCCCTAATTCTTCTTTTCTCTAGAGTAGCCAAACCCAAATCCTTCAATCGTTCTTCGTATGTTTTAGTCTCCAGGTTTTAATCACAAGGAGAAGGGCATTGCAGGTTTCCAAAATCACGCCTTCTCTTTTCTCACGGGATTGAATTCGATAGTTCACACTCTTCCTCCTTTCTCCCGTCTCCCCAGGTCTGCTGGCCCGAGTGTTGGAGACCACGAGCAGCGTGACGGCGGTGTTTGGCAAAGACGTGGTCCTGCCCTGTGGCTACCAGGCCACGCAGGGGGAGACGGTGCTGCAGGTCACCTGGTTGAAGCGAGGAGATGGCGGGAAGAGCACGGAGCTGGCGGTCCTGAATTCGCAGCACGGGGTCCACATCCAGGATGCCTACGCCGGCCGGGTGCTGCGGCAGGCGCAGGGGTCCCTGGTCAACAGCTCCATCCTGCTGAAGAATGCGGTACAGGCTGACGAGGGCGCCTACGAATGCCACCTCATCACCTTCCCCCAGGGCAACTTCAAGTCCCACCTGGCCCTCAAGGTTCTAGGTAAGGACACCTGAGGAGGTTCAGGTCTCCACCTGGCCCTCAAGGTTCTAGGTAAGGACACCTGAGGCCCTCAGGGTTCTAGGTAAGGACACCGGAGGAGGTTCAGGGCTCCACCTGGCCCTCAAGGTTCTAGGTAAGGACACCTGAGGCCCTCAGGGTTCTAGGTAAGGACACCGGAGGAGGTTCAGGGCTCCACCTGGCCCTCAAGGTTCTAGGTAAGGACACCTGAGGCCCTCAGGGTTCTAGGTAAGGACACCGGAGGAGGTTCAGGGTTCTAGGTAAGGACCCCTGAGGATGTTCAGGGCTCCACCTTGCCCTCAAGGTTCTAGGTAAAGACCCCCGAGGCCCTCAAGGTTCTAGGTAAGGACTCCTGAGGATGTTCAAGTCTCCACCTGGCCCTCAAGGTTCTAGGTAAAGACCCCTGAGGCCCTCAAGGTTCTAGGTAAGGACCCCTGAGGAGGTTCAGGGCTCCACCTGGCCCTCAAGGTTCTAGGTAAGGACACCTGAGGCCCTCAGGGTTCTAGGTAAGGACCCCTGAGGCCCTCAGGGTTCTAGGTAAGGACCCCTGAGGATGTTCAGGGCTCCACCTGGCCCTCAAGGTTCTAGGTAAGGACCCCTGAGGCCCTCAGGGTTCTAGGTAAGGACACCTGAGGCCCTCAGGGTTCTAGGTAAGGACCCCTGAGGATGTTCAGGTCTCCACCTGGCCCTCAGGGTTCTAGGTAAGGACACCTGAGACCCTCAAGGTTCTAGGTAAGGACCCCTGAGGATGTTCAGGTCTCCACCTGGCCCTCAGGGTTCTAGGTAAGGACACCTGAGACCCTCAAGGTTCTAGGTAAGGACCCCTGAGGATGTTCAGGGCTCCACCTGGCCCTCAAGGTTCTAGGTAAGGACACCTGAGGCCCTCAGGGTTCTAGGTAAAGACCCCTGAGGATGTTCAAGTCTCCACCTGGCCCTCAAGGTGCTAGGTAAGAACACCTGAGGCCCTCAGGGTTCTAGGTAAGGACCCCTGAGGATGTTCAAGTCTCCACCTGGCCCTCAAGGTTCTAGGTAAGGACACCTGAGGCCCTCAGGGTTCTAGGTAAGGACCCCTGAGGATGTTCAAGTCTCCACCTGGCCCTCAAGGTTCTAGGTAAGGACACCTGAGGCCCTCAAGGTTCTAAGTAAGGACCCCTGAGGAGCTTCTGGTTTTCTCCTGGACCTCAAGGTTCTAGGTAAGGACCCCCGAGGAGCTTCAGGTCTCCACCTTTAACAGTAACAGAGTTGGAAGGTACCTTGGAGGTCATCTAGTCCAGCCCCTTGCTCACACAGGAGACCTGTACTAGGGATTTGAACCGCTGAACTTTCTCATCGACTGGCCCTCAAGGTTGTAGGTAAGGGCCCCTGAGGAGCTTCAGGTCTCACTGAGACCCAGTATAGATCATTCTCCAATAACAATGCAGTTAGTCCCCCCCCTTATGACAGTTCAATTAGTGACCGTTCGAAGTTACAAGGCCCTGAATAAAGCAACTTATGACTGTTTTTTTCACGCGTACAACCTTTGCGGCATTCCCTATGGTCACCATGATCAAAGTGTGGAAAAAGGGTCCTTTTTTTCCAGGGCCGTTGAAATTTCAAGTGGTCATTAAATGAACAGTTGTAACCCGAGGACTAGCTCCCTGGGTTTCTCCTTGCACCGTGTGTGGACGTGGCAGAGCCAGGAGGTCTCCTCTAGAGGAGAGGGTGGCATCGGGAAGGGAGGACAAGGAGCAAAAAGATGGAAACTCATCCAGGAGAGATTTATTCAACCTAGAACAGGGATGGCTAACCTTTTTGCCGTCGTGTGCCAAAAGCGGGGGGAACACAGGGGGGGTCGCGCACGCGCGTGCCCTCACCCATAATTCAATGCCCCTGTGCCCCCCCAGACATGTGCGTGCAACCCTCCCACACTCCCCCCGCTTTTGGCCCGTGACGGCAAAAAGGTTACCGGTGGGCCTGGTAGGCCTGTTTTTTGCCCTCCCCAGGCTCCAGAGCCTTTCTTGGAGCCTGGGGAGAGCAAATACGGCCTCCCCCCACCCCCCAGAGGGCCGAAAATGCCCTTTAGAGTCTCCACGTGATCCCTGTACTTACCTGGCATCCACAACGGGCCACATGGAGACTCCTGGGAGGGGAGGGGCATCCTGGGCGGGGCCAGCCGAAAATCAGCTGGCCAGCGCAAGCGTGTGCGCCGGAGCTGAGCTAGGGCAATGGCTGGTGTGCCCACAGATATGGCTGTGCATGCCACCTCTGGCACGCATACCATAGGTTCACCATCACGGACCTAGAACGAAGGAGAAATTTCCTGAGAGTGAGAACAATTCATCGGTGGAACAGCTTGCCACCAGATGTTGTGGGTGCTCCGTGGGAAGGCAGCTTAGGCAGGCAACGTAGAGCAGAGACTGTGCGCGTGCGCAAGCGAGGACCCACACACAGTGAGGTGTGACTGGGCGGGGCGGGGCAGGGTGAGCGGCGAGCGGGTAGGCGGGGGCAGGGCCAACCAGAGGTAGTATTTACCGGTTCAGACATCCATATGTCTAAAAACGGTATAAGGGCATGGGTGTGAAACTCAAGGCCTGCGGGCCAGATCTGGACCGTGATGTGGTCAGATCTGGTCCGCAGCAGGTCCGTCCTGGTCTACCCAATGCGAAGAGGAAACATGGCAGCGGTTTGGGGACTGACGTCAAGCTGGCCACGCCCACCCAGTTGGCCACACCCACCTAGTCGGCCACGGCTCCCACCCCCCCCCCACCCTCCGAGGTCAACCACAGCCCTGATTCGGCCCTCCATGAAATTGAGTTTGACACCGCTGGTATAGGGTTTCCTGCCTGAAGAGAAGTTGGACTAGAAGATCTCCAAGCTCCCTTCCAACTCTGTTACTCCGTTTACTAAAACCGGGCGTTTTTAACAGGGATGTAATTTATGGGGTGGTGTCATGTACCCAACTAACCGAAACCCTCAAGTGGAAGTCAGGGGCAGGAATTGTGGTGGGAGGGCCGTTTTTTTTTGCAAATGGGGTTGCAGCAGGAGTGGGATTCAGCTGGTTCAGACCGGTTCGGGCAAAGCGGATGCTAATTTTACATCTGGTTCGTCGAACCGGTAGTTGCAAGGACTGGCTGGCCACTCCCTCTCACCGGCCCCGCCCCTGCCAGGAGTCTCCATGTGGCCCATTTTGGATGCCAGGTAAGTGCAGGGCCCACGCGGAGGCTCTGGGAGGGCGAAAAACGGGCCTCCTGGAAATTCTAGAAGTCTGGAAACGGGCCCATTTCCAGCCTCCATAGGGCCTCCAGAGCCCAGGGGAACTAAAGAAAAGCCTCTGGAGCCTGGGGAGGGCGAAAAAATGGGCCTCCTGGAAATTCCAGAAGTCTGGAAACGGGCCCGTTTCCAGCCTCCGGAGAGCCTCCGGAGCCCAGGGGAACTCAAAAAAAGCCTCCGGAGCCTGGGGAGGGCGAAAAAACGGGCCTCCTGGAAATTCCAGAAGTTTCCAGCCTCCGGAGGTCCTCTGGAGCCCAGGGGAGGCCCTCACGGAGGCTCGATGAAAGCATCCAGAGCCTGGGGAAGGTGAAAACACCCCCCCCCCACCACCATCGTGGTGTAGGAGGCCGAGTAGGCCACACCCACCATGGCCATGCCCACCCAGCAACCGGGCAGAGAATCGGTTGCTAAAATTTTTGAATCCCACTCCTGGGATTGCAGCCCCCAAAACGGCAGGTGTTTGGGGAAAAAGTCAAAGAAGAATTTGAAAGTGGTACCAGGGCTGAAGACGAAAGTTTTTTTTTTAAAAAAGAGTACAGGATGAAAATTAATCAAGCCCACCGATTATTATCTCCTCTTTCACGTGGGGGGCAAATGATAAACAAACAATAAACAAACAATATTGGGGGGCAACGGGGAGCTGCGTGCCAGGCTTCTCGTGCCCAGCATGGATGGCTTCCTACACGGACCCAGTGAAACCAGCTCGCCACGCCCCACTCTTCTCCCTCGTGCCCCAGAGCAGCCGATCCTGGGTTCCTAGCTCGGAGTGGCCCCCTGGGTCCTTCCCAGACCTGCATTTAATTATAGTTCTAAAAAGTGTTTAGCATTTTACGGCAATTAGAAGCTGCGCCTGCCTCGAGGATGGATAAGGTCATAGAGGCTGAGTTTTAACGGGATTTTGAAATCGGGCGCGTGAAATTGGAGCTGGAGAGAGACCAGTGGTGAAATCCAAATTTTTTTTACTACCAGTTCTGTGGGTGTGACTTGGTAGGCGTGGTGTGGCTTGGTGGGCGTGGCTTGGTGGGTGGGCAGGGGAAGGATGTTGCAAAATCCCCATTCCATCCCCACTTCTGAGAGAAGGATATTGCAAAATCTCCATTCCCACTCCACTCCGGATACTGCAAAATCTCCATTCCCACCCCACTCCAGGGGAAGGATACTGCAAAATCTCCATTCCCTCCCCCCTCCAGGGGAAGGATACTGCAAAATCCCCATTCCCACCCCACTCCAGGGGAAGGATTCTGCAAAATCTCCATTCCCATCCCACTCCAGGGGAAGGATACTGCAAAATCTCCATTCCCACTCCACTCTGGATACTGCAAAATCTCCATCCCCACCCCACTCCGGGGGAAGGATACTGCAAAATCCCCATTCCCACCCCACTCCAGGGGAAGGATACTGCAAAATCTCCATTCCCACTCCACTCTGGATACTGCAAAATCTCCATTCCCACCCCACTCCGGGGGAAGGATACTGCAAAATCTCCATTCCCACCCCACTCTGGGGCCAGCCAGAGGTGGCATTTGCCGGTTCTCCAAACTGCTCAAAATTTCCGCTACCGGTTCTCCAGAACCTGTCAGAACCTGCTGGATTTCACCCCTGAGGGAGAGCCTTGGTTGTCCAAAGCTGGGCTCTTCTCACCCGACCGACTCCTGGAAAGGAGAAACTGCACTTCAGAATCGAGAAATGGGAGGTATCCTGTGGTTTTTGATTTAGCTCCACGAGCGTGAAAAATAAAGGATATACACACAGAAGCACACAGATATGCGCACAAACACATCTGTCTGGGACCTTGTAAACCTTCTGTTCTCCCAAAAAGACCAGGCTTCATAGCTGGAGCTGGCTTGGCACCAATCCGTATTGATCACAGGTAGTCCTCAGCTTACGACCTCAATTGAGCCCCACATTGCTGTTGTTAAGTGGGACGTTTGTTAATAGCAATGGCATTTAGACTTATATAGCGCTTCACGGTGCTTTTACAGCCCTCTCTAAGCAGCTTACAG
>JAXLNS010000009.1:15878673-15886173 GCA_037215915.1 Pantherophis vulpinus | reverse complement strand
CACCCCGTTACGCGGCACTGGGGATTCGAACCGCTGAACTGCTGACCTTTCGATCGACAAGCTCAGCGTCTTAGCCACTGGGCCACCGCTTCCCTTATCCACCCATTTTACGGATGGTAACTCTGAGCGGCTTACAATATGAAACACATCATAAATACATGCCAGTTGTGAATTTCGATCGCGGGGAGGCTACGAGGGTTGTAAGCATAAGGCTGTAAGTTGCTTTTTTCGTCACTAAACAAACATTCATAAGTCAAGGATTCCCTATGCCTTGCCCTGTAAAAACCAGGCAGAGTTCTGATCGCCCCAGTTGGGCCTTTTTAAACCGTCTCCTGCGGGTACCCCTTCTCTTCCAAGCCCAAGGGAAGAGCCACGCTATTCCTGCCAGCCGGATGGCAGCCGATCTGGCCCGGCTGCCATGAAAAGCTCCCACCTGATCCTCCATAAACACCTCTTCTCCATCCGGCGTTTCTCAGCTGTCTCTTAAAACTGCTTTTTTGTTTGGGGAGGGACCAGCCGGGACTTGCCATGGGTTTCGGGTAAGGAGCCTCCGGGCAAAATGCAGCCTTTGTGGTGAGCTGGGAAGGAACAGCCAAGTCAGTACGGCTGGCTGGGGAGATGGGGGGGGGGGGTTGCGGCCGGCAGGAACACAATACCGTTGCCAATTGCCGCCCTGCGCAACTTGTCACACAGCGGTGCGGAAGAGAAGCACCGGAGCAGCCCAGGGTGGCAGCAGCCGCCCTGCCAAAACGGTGCCCGGTGGGGCATGCCCAGAAATGTCATTTCCTTGGCTTGATGGCAATAAATGGCACATCCCTCCCAGCCCTTGCTGGATTGTGAGAGGCTGTCTCTAAAACCGAAACCAGGAAAAAAAAAAAAAACCTTTAGAAAACTAGGAAGAGTGCAGAGAAGAGCAACACAGATGATAAGAGAAAGAACGGTTGGTGGAATTGGGGAGGTCTCGTTTAATGAAAAGAAGGACAGGATAGCAGCCTTCCAGTATTTCAGGGTATGCCCCAGTGGTTAAATCTAATTTTTTTAAAACTACCGGTTCTGCTTGGTGGGTGTGGCAAGGGAAGGATACTGCAAAATCCCCATTCCCACCCCACTCCAGGGGAAGGATACTGCAGAATCCCCATTCCCTCTCCACTCCTGGGGGAAGGATACTGCAAAATCCCCATTCCCTCCCCACTCCAGGGGAAGGATACTGCAAAATCCCCATTCCCACCCCACTCCAGGGGAAGGATACTGCAAAATCCCCATTCCCTCCCCACTCCAGGGGAAGGATACTGCAAAATCCCCATTCCCTCCCCACTCTGGATACTGCAAAATCTCCATTCCCATCCCACTCCGGGGGAAGGATACTGCAAAATCCCCATTCCCTCCCCACTCCAGGGGGAAGGATATTGCAAAATCTCCATGGAACAGAAGTTGCCTTCAGAAGTTGTGGATGTTCCATCACTGGAGGTTTTTACAGATACAGATTAACAGAGTTGGAAGGGACCTTGTAGGTCATCTAGTCCAACCCCTCTCCAAGCAGGAGACCCTACACCATTTCTGACAGATGGCAGTTCAGCCTCTTCTTGAAAGCTTCCAGGGATGAAGCTCCCACAACTTCCGAAGGTAGAATAACAGAGTTAGAAGGGACCTTGGAGGTCATCTAGTCCAACCCCCTGCCCAAGTAGACCCTACACACCACAGGTGGCACGCGGAACCATATCGGTGGGCACACAAGTGTTCCCTAGTTCAGCTCCAGTGTGCGCCAGCTGATTTTCGGGCCTTCTGGGCCCACCGGAAGTCGGGAAACAGGCTGTTTCCGACCTCCAGAGGGCCTCCAGGGGGGGTGGGGAAGGCCATTTTCGTCCTCCCCAGATTCCTAGAAAGGCTCTGGAGCCTGAGGAGGGCGAAAAACGGGCCTACCGGGCCCACCAGCCATCACGCCAAAAGCGGGGAGACCACAGGAGTGTTGTGAGGGCGGGGCACATTGAATTATGGCTGTGGGCATGCACTCAAGCGAGCCCCCCACGCTCCCCCCACTTTTGGCGACAGCAAAAGGTTCACCATCACTGCCCTACACCTTTTCTGACAGATGGCAGTCCAGTCTCTTCTTGAAAGCCTCCAGGGATGAAGCTCCCACAACTTCCGAAGGCAACTTCTCTTCCGTGGGTTGATTGTTCTCCCTGTCAGAAGATTCCTCCTTATTTCCAGGTTGAATCTCTCCTTGATCAGTTTCCATCCATTCTTCCTTCTCTGGCCTTCGGGTGCTTTGGAGAATAGCCTGACCCCCTTCCTCCTCTCTGGGGCAGCCCCCCAAATTTTTAACAAGAGATTGGACAGCCCTTTTGTCCAGAACGGTATAAGCCAGGTCTCCTGCTGAAGCAGGGGGTTGGACTAGAAGACCTCCAAGGTCCCTTTCATCTCTATTCTTCTCTTATTCTTCAATTCAACACTGTGGGGGGACTTAGGAAATGCGCCACCTTCTCTATCGCGGCGCCTGCCCTTTGGAGCACCCCAACCCCACCCCGAGACCCACATGGCTTCCCACCCTTGCTGACATTTGAAAAGCCTTTGAAGGGGAAAAACCTGGCGATCTTCCCAGGCCTGGGGCTGGGGTGGGTGTCGAGCCCCTTTGTACGGTATTGTCCCGTGGTATGTTCCCCGGACAGGCATGGCTCTTTTTGAACCCGGCAAACCCCTTCTCTCTCTTTTAATTATATGCCTGCAGTTTGACAGCCTCGCATTAAATAAATAAATGATAGGAAGCCACATTTGCGCATAGTTGCGTTAACCCGGTAGATTCCCAGAAATAAATACAGGTAATCCTTGACTTACGGCAACAACGGAGCCCACAATGTCTGCTGTTAAGGGAGACATTTGTTAAGAGGGGGGTTTGTCCCGTTTTACGACCTTTTTCCCCACCGTTGTTAAGTGAATCCCTGCACTTGATAAATGAGCAACCCGGTTGTTAAGCGAATCCGGCTTCTTCCCCCTTGACTTGGCTCATCCGAAGGTCGCCAAAGGGGGATTGTGTGACCCCCCCAGGAGGACACTGCAACCGTCATAACTGTGAGTCAGTTGCCCAGTGTCTGAATTTTAATCACGTGACCACAGGGATGCTGCAAAAGTTGTAACGGTGAAAAACGGTCATAAGTCATATTTTTCAGTGCTGTTGTAACTTTGTACGGGCACTAACCGAGCTGTTGTAAGTTGAGGACTACCTGTACAAGGAGCCCTTGAATTAAAACCTTTTAGCACTGGGGGAAAAAAAGTGACTTGCAACCAGTGTTAAGGAATTCGCAGAGCAACCCTTGAGTAGCAAGGGTGTGCACACGATTGAGAGTAGTTACGAAGAAACACAGATACACTGAGTTGTGTTTACTTTCAGGAAATAGTAAGGCACAGTCCAATAAACAGTCCAGGTCAAACACATATAAAACAGGAGATAGCAAAACAACAGTCCAGGGATAATCCAATAACAAAGTCTTCTTACCAGTCGTCGTAGTCATTCACAATAAACAGTTCTTCTGGATTTGCAAACAGTAGCATACAGAGATATCAGAGAGCAAGAACAGCAAAAAAAAGACAAACCATGTTTCTAGCTCCCTCTTAAGGACATTGGCTACAGAGCTAACCAATCAGGACACAGTATGATGCAATACAGCAGTCTTAAAGCTACATTGATGGTTTATATACTGCCAACCCAACAAGTTAGGTAATATTTGTTTCCTAACAACCAGGCCCGTCATAGCATCCCCCCCGGTCTTGCGATCAAAATTTGGGGTGCTGGCATGGATTGGTGTCGGTTGTAGCATCTGAGGGATGATGTGATTTCCCTTTGCTTCTGACAAGCAAAGCCAAACCGGGGGGGGGGGGGGGGTGTTCGCTGAACGACTGCTGATTCGCTTAACGACTGTAGTGATTGGCTAAAGAACCTCGACAAAAAAAGGCCGCACAGAATAACAGAGTTGGAAGGGACCCTGGAGGTCTTCTAGTCCAACCCCCGGCCCAGGCGAGACGTTAATGTCTTGTGACCTGTGCATACGAAGCCCTTCTTCAGAGCCCTCAGGGGTTTCCTTTCTTTTACAAAAAAGCTGAAAGGTTTCCCCATCACGTTGCACAACTAGGCAGCTCTGCTGCATTCATCGATGCACATGCAAGGCTGTGGATCAGGATTGGGGTTAGGGTTAGAGGTGGTGGGTTGGGGGTCAGAATTGGGTTAGGGTTTGGGTTGAGGCTAGGGCTAGGGCTAGGGTTTGAGGTGGTGGGGTTGGGGTTAGGGCTAGGGTTGGGGGTTAGAGTTGAGAGTTGGGGATTAGGGCTTGGATTGGGGTAAGGGGGAGGTTGGGTGTTAGGGTTGGGGTTAGAGCTTGGGTTTAAGTTAGGTTTTGGGTTTGGGTTAGGGCTAGGGTTGGAAGTTGTGGGTTAGGGTTAGGGTTGAGGTTAGGGCTAGGGTTGGGGGTTAGGGTTGGGAGTTGGGAGTTGGGGATTAAGGCTAGGGTTTGGGGTTGAGGTTAGGGTTAGGGTTGAGGTTAGGGTTGTTGGGGTTGGGGGTAGGGGGTTAGGGTTTGGAATTAGGGGTTAGGGTTGAGGTTAGGGATAGGGTTGGGGGCTGGGGGTTAAGGTTGGGATTGGGAGTTGGGGATTATGGCTAGGCTTTGGGGTTAGGGTTGAGGTTAGAGTTTGGATTTGAGTTAGATTTGGGGTTAGGGTTATGGTTTGGGGTTTGTGGTTAGGGCCAGAGTTTCGGCTGGGGTTAGGGTTGGGGTTGGGGCTGAGGTTAGGGTTAGGGTTAGGAAGGGGGCACAGCAGCTGCCCAGGCTGATAGGCACCCGGCATCTCTGATGCTGCTGGCATCCGCGGGTGCAGAGTTTGGGTGGGGCCCGAACAGGTTTCAGCACCGGCTCTGCTAATCAGGTCACCGTGGGAAAAGGGAAGGCATTTCTTTGATTTCAGCACCTATTGTGGATGATGTCATGGCTCCCTCCCTCCCTTTCCCCCCCCCCTTTCTCTTCCCTCTATCACCAGTCGCAACATGTCCCTGGGGTGGAGGAGAAGCCAGGAAAGGGAGAGAAAAAGAGCCCATCTGCACTTTCCCCCTTCACTTCCCTTAACCGGCAAAAAACACAACCCACGTACAGGCAATCCTCGAGTTACAACCATTCGTTTAGTGACCATTTGAAGTGACAATGGCATTGAAAAAAGGGACTTTTCACACTTACGACCGTTGTAGCATCCCTACGGTCACATGATCACCCTTTGGACCCTTGGCAACTGACTCATATTTATGACGGTCGTAGTGTCACAGGCAGAGGTGGTATTCAGCCGGTTTGGACCGATTCAGCCCACCCACCTGCTCCGGCGTAAAGACCTCCTATTTAGCCACGTTTTCGAGGCCTGCGCGGAAGGCGTGCGCACGAGCAAAGCGCATGCGCGGAAGACCGGGTACACGCACGGAAGGTACGCGTGCAAAGTGAGTGTGCGCGCATGAGGCGAACCGGTGGTAAGGATATATTCAGGGTTGGGATTCAGCCGGTTCGTACCAGTTTGGGTGAAGTGGATGCTAATTTTACATCTTGTTCGCCGAACCGGTAGTTGCAAGGACTGGCTGGCCCCACCCACCCTGCCCCGCCCCTCTCAGGAGTCTCCATGCGGCCCATTTTGTATGTGAGGTAAATGTAAGGCCCGCATGGAGGCTCTGGGAGGGGGAAAAACGGGCCTACCAGAAGTACTGGAAGTCTGAAAATGGGCCCATTTCCGGCCTCTGGAGGGCCTCCGGAGCCTGGGGAGGCCGTTTTCGCGCTCCCGGAGGCTTGAGGAAAGCCTCTGGAGCCTGGGGAGGGCAAAAACTACTCCCCCCTGCTGCTGTGGTGCAGGAGGCTGAATAGCCCATGCCCCCATGGCCACACCCACCCAGCAACCAGGCAGAAAACTGGTTGCTAAATTTTTTTCAGTCCCACCCCTGGATATATGAAACCCATCGCTGGTGCCAGGATCACGTGATCCGCTTTTGCGACTTTCTGACAAGCAAAGTCCATGGGGAAGAAGCCAGATTCGCTTAACGACGGTGGCAAGGAAGGTCATAAAATGGGGCAAAAGTACAAGGACTGGTCATATAAGTCGCTTTTTTAGTCCCAGCGGAACTTGGAATTGTCACTAAATGAACGATCGTAAGTCCAGGACCAACTGTTCCCCTTTTATGTCTTAAAATAAGCCTTCGTTTTTACTCCGCTGAAAATCTTGGTCAGCTTCCACGTTTCTCTGACTCCTTGAAGAAGTGAGCGAGGCCTCGTCCTGCACAAGTTTTTGGCCAAAGCAGAAAAGAAATGTTGGCGTTTTGTGCGCATTTTTCACGGCGTGGTGTTTTCAAGCTATTCCTTCCCAACTTTTGCACCGAAAGCAAGCAGAGGAAATAGCCGATAAATATTTTAAAGAAAGGGTGAAAAAATACTAGCCGAAAGGATCCTTGTGAGTTGCAGCCTATTCGGTTGTGCTAAAAAAAAAAAAAGAGAAGCTGTGACCCTGGGTGGCACACGTATGAATTGGGCGTGGAGGCTAAAACCTGAAGGATGAGTATTAACAACTCGCCCTAAATAGGCTGCCCTGCAAGTCCCGTAAATAGGATAGTAAATTTATCAACGGTGGAAGTCAAAGGAAGAGAGAGACATCCTGTGGGATGCTGCCCGGAAATACTTGCATCTTGCTTAGCTTCTAGTCTAGTGTTTTAGTTTAGTTTAGTTTAGTTTAGTTTAGTTTAGTTTAGTTTAGTTTAGTTTAGTTTAGTTTGGATTTATATACCGCCCTACTCCTGAAGGACTCAGGGCGGTGAACAGCCAAAGATGAAACACATATAATATAAAATTTAAAAAACAATTTAAAACACATTAAATAAATTTGGCCCATACTGATTGAAACCCCGTTTTTTAAAAAACCAATTAAAATTAACAATTAAAAGGAAGTTAGGCCAGGCCAGCCTGTTGGAATAAAAAGGTTTTGAGGGCACGGTGGAAAGTGCGTAATAGTGTTGTGTGTGTGATTGTGCCGTCTGTAAGGGTTGCGGTCGTGCTCGTTCTGAGGTCGTCGCACACAACTGGGGGTGACTCGGTCCAGGTTCGGAGCCTGGGTCACCGGCCCCTTGTGGGGTAATGCCAAAAATGGGTTCCACTTACCTTTACTACTGGTTCACAGCGGGATCGTGCGAACCGTGCAAAGCTTGGTTCCCAGCACCAATGATGACGTCATGCCGGGTGGGCGGAGCCTCCCACCGGTTTTACTACTGGTTCTATAGAAACAGACAGAACCAGGAGCAACCCACCACTGGGTACCTGCAACGTCTGGGGATGGGATGGGGTCGGAGAAGAGACGGCGGAGCCCTCGGCTGCATAACAGGATGGAATGAGAGTCAGAAGTAAGGGATGCTCCTGAGCCTCCCAAGGCTGCAAAACAGACGGTGGGAGATTTGTACTTTTGGATTTGCCTTACAATAAAGTGGGATTGGTGTAT